>SMGT01005763.1:263935-282510 GCA_004794575.1 Lanistes nyassanus
TTTTCAAGGGCAGTCTTCTGCGTGGTTTCCAGGGTTCGTCTACGTGAGCCTCCATGGCGAACGGCATCGAGTTTAGTTTCCAAGTCGAGCAAACGATATTAGGTCCAAGCAAGACCCTTATTTTCTGTGAATCTCTGATGTGCACTCCATTTTCGGATCATTGTTATTTCTCTCTCGCCCCAGCCTTCGTGAGGGTGTGCGCGTGCGTGCGTGCGTGCGTGCATGTGTGTGTGTGTGTGATGCGTAGACTGGTGTGCCTATGTGCTCCCAGCACCAAGTGATTAACAGAGTCCGCTTGGCCTATGGTTGAAAAATGTAATAAGCCGAGTTGAAGTGCCAAGGAATACGGAGCCTATTCTAATCTTGACGAAGCCCCAAAGCCAGTAGATTTAGCGAAATGCTGACTTTGGCGTGGGATGCATGATATAAATGGTGCTCCCTACTGCTCTTCTTTCCCGTCCATCGTAACTTATTCGCCGAGGGCTCAAGACGGGAAAGTAAGACTTTGGGCTCAAGACGGGAAAGTAAAACGGGGTAAATGGTGATGTTTACAGCTAAGATTGCTGAATAATAAATGACAACGCAATAACACGCAGACATATTACACACGAACACAACAAGCACTTTGACGAACTCTTGTAAACATGTTTCCGGTGTACTCCGTTCGAAAGAGTTCAGTACGTTAAAAAATAAGAAATAAAGTTTTATGTTCAAAGACTCCCCTTCCTTTAAAACACTCGATCTATATTCTACGCATGTATTTTATGCATAGAATTGCATTATATATAGAAATGAATAGCGTGTCCCGCCAGTGCCAAAGAGCAAGCCTGAAAAGCGCGACCTGCCCCGACAGTAACTTTTCAAATAGACATTGCCCTATAAACATTTATGAAGAGCAAATAATGACTAACTGCATACTAACAAATCGTCATCTCAGTTTCATAGAATGAAAAGAAAAGACAAGACGTTAGAATTATCACCAAGGTGAAAAGGATTTCTTATTACTTATCACAAGAGAGCAAGATTGTGTTAGCCTTGATAGCTGTTTGTACTGACCTTCCGTTTGTTGGCTTGAGATGCCAGAAAGCTCTGACGCCTTCTGTTCGTGACTTATTCAAATATGTGTTTACTCAATTAGCTCGGTCTGTATGGGGCTGTGTCACATGGTATGTCTTCCAGCCTGACATGCACTTGCCGTCTGCTGTGAACTCATCATTTATTAAACTCTCGTCCTGAGACGACTGCGTAAACAGACTGATGGGTGTAGGGAAGTGTATGATGTGCTTCCATTCTCGTGTTGAAAAGCATCATCTTACTTTTGTTACAGCATTACTCTCAGATACCGCTGTTTTATTCTTCTGTGAATTAAAACAATGGTATAGGCTATGTTTCACATTTTTGGCGATAATCTTCTGTTTTCCAAGCAAACGTTTTCGATCATGTTGTTGTAATCAATACAGTTCCATCTCTATTTGCTGGAATATATTTGCAGACAACTTTTTCTAAACAAAGGGATCCTTAAGTTTCGATTAGAGCTTTGTAACCTTATAGAAAATCTGTAATGGCACAGTATAATGCAAACGTGGAAACAAACAAAGGCAATGCCATCAGGAATTGACGAAATGATGACAGTGCTATTTCTTTCGATCGGAATCTTATAAGAAGTCAGCAAGCAAGATGTCATCACGGACAGTAATCGGCTCTATAAACAGGCTCTATAACCCAGAGGAAATATTTATGCCTTAACTGAGATTTGAAACCACAAACTACGACTTTCAGTCTTAGTGGCAACCAGTTTTTTTAAACTTCTGTAATACGGAATTGTTCGCCTATTTAAGAAAAGTAAAGGAGTGAACTGTGTTAGAAGAAAAGCTCACCTACGAAAAGATTATGAACCGTTCGCTGTAATATCCTAGTTTGTGAAGTGTGTGGGAGCGCGCGTGTGAATGTTTGTGCGCACTTAAATGATCCCACGGGTTTCATCCACGAAGTGGGTGCAGTTTTAAGTAAAGTTTCTATACGATACTGACGAAAAAATGCTTATGGAAAAACATGCAGGCGAACAGAAATGAAGACAGAGGGACAGACGTGCATGATGACACAAACAGCTATGTGAAAAGCTAGACTAACAGAAGAAATAGAAATTAATGACACGAAGGGAGTGTATTTACGATAACATTAAAAGAAAGTTGCATAGCGAAGCCTCTGGAACAGCGCTTTGATGTTATCGAAGAGCAGTCTTTATTTTTCAGTTTGCATTAAACTGTTAGGTTAATGCTCGGACCCGTTGTTTTGTGTCGGATATTCTGTAATCAACAGTGATCAGCTCTCCCCTTCCCTTAAAAAGGACAATCGCATGATTTCTGCAACTTTTGATGGTAGTCGTGTTGTTATTAGTTCTTTTGTTTATTTTTGATTTTTTTAACCAATGCACTCATAGAAGAATGATTTGGTGATCAGCGTAAATGACATGTTGATGTCTGTCACTACTTCACCGTACCCTCATTTCCCGCCTTCTCAACTCTTGCCTCCATTATCCTCTTTCCCTCTTTCTCCGTCTTATCTGTCCTATATCCGTTTTATTTGTATTCCCCCTCTCTCCCCTGTGTTTTCATTTCCTTCTCTCTCTCTCTCTCTCTCTCTGTTTCTCTCTCCTTCTTCCACTTCCTCTCTTCTCCTTTCACAATCCACCCCGTTGTCTCTACCCCCTCACCTCCTTCTGTCCTATCCTCCTCTCTCCTCCTCACACTTTTCCTTTATTCCTCTTTACCCGTCGCTGTCCTTTTCTTTCTGTCTCCTCCAACCACTCTCTCTCTCTCTCTCTTGTTCTCTCCTACCTAAGCTCTTCCCTTTCTAAAAATAACGTTTATGGTGAACATAAAGGAAAAAGCGAAAAGAAGCTTGATGAGCAGTGTTCTATTTTTTAAGAGGACTGAAATATTCAAACGATTGGCCCTTAAGGAAGAGAACCATCATAAAGAACCTTTTATCCTAAAGGTTCTGTCATGCGAGCGAATTTCCTGCAGGTTCGGCCAATTTGCTCTGGTGACCATTATTCCGGCAGTATCAACAACGAGGACAGGCGCTGAAACACATTTTTTGGTAAGTTTCGGGTCTAACCAGAGCTCTTCGAAAGTGATACCTCTGTCAGAAGGTGATTGATCGTGGTCGCACTCTAGTCATTTGAAGATGAAAGCCACGCGGCGGAAATTTAATCGCTGTTTTCTTGTAGAAGATCATCTGATGATGAAAGCTACTGTCTCAGCATTTTTGGTGACTTCGTCCAACGTCCTTCCACCGCCCACCCCCAACCCCACCCAAAAAAACCCTCCCAAGAATCCAAAAGGAAGCCGTATGTCCATATCGAAGAACCATCTTTACGGACGCTAACAAAATCACTCGATTCATTACGAGATGAAAAAGGACTCAGCTTGAAGAACTGTCCTCGTCCGGGCTGCAGCCAAAGGCGTTGACTTAGACGAACAGAGTACCAGCCAGTGACAAGCGGGGCCGATCTTGATGTGGTCGGGATCTGCTCGATGTACGTTTCTGACATGTGGTCAATGTCAATCTACAATGGGACCAACCTCGAGGCAGACGATACTCCCGAAAGGTCAGGGCACGAGGAGGTGCAAAAATGACGGAAAGATCCCCCAGAAATAGAACGAAACAGCCCTGGTGGGGGAAGTACACCACTTGCAAGATTTCATTTAATGCAAAGTGCCCCAGGCTACTCACACAGCCTTGTCTCTAATGATCTCTGAAGGATAAGAAATGCTGGTCGGCCATTCGATGACCTGAGAAAGGCACCCCAGGTTGTATGACCCGGTGCGGCGTTAGAACATGCCGCGTTCACAGGGGAGATTCAAGCTAGGAGTTACGCTGCACACTAGAGTACAGAGCAGTGATTAATTTTTCTCCGCTTCTTTTTAATTTAGAGGGGAATGGAAAACGACGCGAGAAGACTGCTGCATTGATGCAACCACCCTCTTCCTTCGTGCTTCTAGAGAAAATTACAGTTCAAAACTAAACAACGAAGTATGGGTGCAAACAAGCCAGTGACCGAATTGTGGCTGTATTAGGGAAACTGTGGTACACGCATATGCGAACTTAAAAAACTTTAAATTAAGATTTCTTTAAAGTTTAAAGAGTAAAACTCATAACAAAATTGTATTATTCTAAATCAAATGTATTTAAAGATATGTGTTATTTTCAGTTGTAGAAAAAGGTGCTGGAAAGCTTATTAAGATTTGTAACGATACAAGAACACGGTAGAGGAAGGTTTCTCCTAGGTCTAATATTAAAAATAGGTCCCCAGATTAGTGTCAAATAATTAATTACAAATTTATATCCACACATGGTATTGCGCTTGCACCTTTTTGGGCTTCCAGGTTCCCTTGTCTTTCCATTTCATCGTCCCACACTTTTTTCCTTTCCTTTAATCAGTTTTAGTGTTCACTTTTTATTATTTTAAGTTGTATAAATATGCTGTATAAACACTTATCTGTGTCTTCATGCGGCCCTCCGGGGTTAAGAATACATTTTGTCTTCCCTTGCCTTGAACGCAAGCGCTCACACTGCCTCGTCAGGTTCCATGCTGTCCTGTTAGATAACATTACACTGACTAATGTTCTCGTGGGACTGTTAGCCCACAACCCAGCCATTTATCAAAAGTTATTTGTTCTCACTTAGATCTAGCAGAAAGGCGTGGGTAACAGCATGTTTGGAGAGCAACGTGTTAGCGGTTTAAGGTGAAGGTCGGGGTAGGGGAAAATCTTCTACATTTGTCATAGGCTTCCTATTGTACCGAGCAAATTCTCCAAGGCCAACGAGACAGTGGAGTCAGTGAGCCTATATATCTGCGACTTACACAGATGTATTATACGTACAGTAGCAGTCTTTTCTTCATGGAAATAAGGTATTTTTGTGCATGTGTGTATTTGTGCTTGCATTTGTTCATGAGTTCGTCTGCGTGTGTTTGTGCGTGCGTGCGTGCGTGTGTGGTGGTGGTGGTGGTGTGTATGTGTATGTGTATGTGTGTTGTGTCTGTGTGAACCGAGGATTGCTTCGAGAATACGGATCCGAAATCCATGTAACGGTCAACATAGCTGAAATCGTCTCCCCTGGCTCCACCCGGTGGCGCTTAGGTTACAGGGTATACCAGCTATAAACAAAAGTGGTCATTTTACCTTTGGGAAAAGTCGAAGGAGCGAAGCGGCTGCTGATGTGTAGATACTTGCGTAAACAAGAGACGTGTATTTCCCAAGGAACCAGGAGCACGAAAACGTTGGACAATCGCTGTGAGAAAGACGAAAAGTCTTCTGAAAGATGGAAGGCCATGGGTGCCTGCTGAGTGCAACATCGTTTCCTATGGCCTCTTTGTGCAAAGTGATTACCTTCCACGCTACAGCGAAAAATATATCTAACATAATTATGTATCGAGAAACTGCTTTTGGTGAAAACCTGGGAAGTCTAGCTTAGCTGTGGCTGTTGACTGTTAGACTTTGTTCGAGCCGCTGTTTATCCTACTCTTGATGGTAGAACAAGTTCCAGCAGATGGACACTGCAGCGTACTTTCAGAATACAACAACAAATTAACATGTTTTTTTAAAAAGCATTGCAGTATCTTAAGATCTTTACAGTTGTGAAGAGAGACTACAGTGAGTTAAGATTTTGTGTGGGGAGGTTATTTATGACGTCGTGATGCAATATCACTCAGACATAAACTCAGTTAAACGTACCTCACAACGAACTCAACTTGTGACCAACAACCTTTGCCATCGTTTTTTGCGTTCTTCCCATAGCTCTTTCAGTCCAATTTCACCGAAGTTTGGCCTTTTAAATGTAACAATACACGCTACAGTTATACCTGGTCACACGGACACTTGTTTCCCGGTCGTTTTGGTTACACACACGATATACCTTACGACCCCAGCGACACCACGCGGTGACAGGGGAGAGAATCCTGGCAACGTCTCTCCCCTCTTCATAAATTAAACCTTATCTTTCACATATTCCCGTAAAAACACATTGTCCTATCCGTAAGTAAAATGCTGTTTCAACATGTATCCCATGACACCTCTGTTTTATTAAAACTTTTCCTGCCGTAATTCGCGCTATGTATGCCAGACATTTGGATCTAGGAGGAAAAATGTGGTTGGCTTTCATATCGTGTAAGAGATGGACATTTCTATTACAAGTCGCACCAGTCTGAAATCAGCTCTTTATCACACTATGGTTTTATTTGGAAATACCACTGGACCTTTTATTTTTTCACGTGAACATGTTTGTCTGCTGGTTTGTCTGTGTTATTCGGAAAACAGAACGCGGGGAATAAGATAAGCATGTTTAGATATAGGTGTATGCAAACGTATATCTGTAGACAAATATTGAAGCTTTGTGTGAGATTACTTATCCCCTTTTCAACCTTTTCTGCCGCTGTCCTTTTCTTGTCTAGAAAACATGCAACATAATTTTTATTTATTTTGCCTGGTTAAAAATTATATGTCATTCTCTTCAGTCTAAAACAATGAATTATTTTCTAGAACCACTACCACTGACCGCATTCTTTGGGTGAGTAGGGATGAAAACAGGGTGGGGAGTTAAAATGGCTTCAGCGGAATGACGTATAATAGGATGGAAGTTGCATTTAACTGAGAACCAAAACTGAGGAAGAGAATTAATTTCTGATGCAAAATTAGGATGATAGAGATTTTGAAATATTGGTAGACTTTAGTTTAGAAATGATTTAAGGTATAAAAAATTACAAATTGTTTCGTGTTTCTTTCTGTCAGCCCCAACCTAGAGCAGCCATATCAGGCAAAAGATTACACCCTGGCCTAATTTTTTAAAATAAAATTCGCTGCTTATTCTGAATGCTCGAGATGAGTTGGAAGCATTTCAGTTAACAAAGAAATGCCTAGTATTCATAATAAAGACGTTCTAAACTCTTCTTGATGTAATGCGCTGTAATCCGAATCGCTCTGACAAAAGCTTGTAAACAGAATTAGCTTTTGTGACAAGAACATTGCAAAGAAGACTAGCACTTAGTCTTGACAACCGAGACAGTTGCGAGACAGCTCGAGCTGTATAGAGTACATTTACCTCTCTGTTCCTTTCCATTTGAAGATGTCTTTTATTTAGAGAGGTTCTCCCAGAAACACACAGTGTGACTGCGTTTCAGTCGCCTGCAAAGTCTGGCTGCGAAACCTCAACAACAGTCGTGAAGACCTCTCTCAAAAGATCCAGCCTCTATCCATAGACTCGCGAAAAAGGAATATTTGCATATAACATGGAGAAGAAATGAAAGAATGAGAGAAAGCTATTAGAATTTCGAATTCGACTCGATATTTCTTCCGTTATGTGGCAAGCGGAGTCACTGGGAACGGATAACGTAGACAGAAAACTGCTGCCCTGTATAAAAATGGTGATCAAACGTTCTAACTGATGGCAAGCAGAGAAATATCTTTATACTCCGTTTGTCAGTAAACATTATTCCTAGATTTATTCCGTTTGAATTAAATCAAAAACCTTGCATTAAGCATCTATTCTCCCAGAACTCTCTTGGAGTGCTTGCGTATATATCTATTATGCGCTTAAATGGAAATATTCTGAAGACTACGAAAACATTGCCATATCCTATAAAATGTCTGAGTATAGTCTGCAGGGTTTTCTTGTGATTATTCCAGCAGTAAAAGGGTCCCATACAGAGCTCTTTATGGATGATAAATAATCTGATTAATAGTAGGTGGGCCAACACAAAAAGCCCATCGGTCGATGAGGAAACTACTCGAAGCTTCAAGCAAACTGACTTGGCGTCCATGACAATGAAGACAGTTTTTCTTTCACCCCAGGGGGAATGGAAAATGATACAAAACATTCGAAGCTCAGTCCCATCGGAGTTTTTTCATGTATTGACGCCATTGTAATCTCCATATACTATATGATAAACATTTCGGCACGTTCATAATAAATCCTGTTTGTAAGCTACATCAAGTGCAGTAATCTACTTAACGTATTTCAAAAGATCAATTTTTGAACACCAAAATAATTATTAACTTTTGCTGAAAACTGTTAAATAGTACTTACCATTGAATTTTGGATTGAGTCGCTGTATGCACTTCGTCGCATATAAGAATGTTATGAGTTCCCGTGGTCTCTATGTATCTTTTTTTTTTAATGTAGGACAAAAACTGTGATCAAACCATAATTCCAACGCAGCCTTGAAGAAAAATTTTAAAAAATGATTCTAGCTCCAAATCCATCCAATGTTGATTCTGTGTAAAAGGCTGCGTTGAAAAAGGTATCCAAGTAAATGTATCAAAATAGCTCTCGCGATTGTCTCGCTTTTCTTAAACGAGATCACGTGGTACCGAGACTACAGAAGAAGCTCGATATTAAAATTATTTGGCTTTAAGGAAACACCAGTGACATCCCTTGCCGGGGAACCCCCTTTTTACAGAAGTGCTCAGTCATAGTAAAACTCTCTCCAAAGCGTTAAGAATGTTAAAAGATTAGTTCATCCGTAGTGTAAGTGCATAGCGTTAAGCGGCGCACACGTGTATTTATTAAGAAACATTAAAATAGATAATGGAACTCGTAACCAATATCATTTCCGTCACAAAGTTCATAAAGTCTTTCCTCCTTATGCGCTTATTGTATTGTTATTAGAGGATAAAATTTTCAAGTTAGACTCAATTTCAAAAGATGATTTAAATATTCTATAGTTCATTTACACGTCTTTTACGTTAATTTCAACATTCCGGTTTGGAATAAACTAATCTTGCAGAGTTCTATCAACTGTTTTTTTAACCAGTCGTAATTCCAAAAGACTCTGCTCTGAATGATCCAGAAACTAACAGAATGGGAGTTCTTCACAGTTAGGGCGTTTCGATCTTTACTCGCAGGCACTTGTGAATCTTTTAACTTATGATTTTGCAGTCACTTCTGATGTTTTGGTGACTGCCTGTGTATCTGTCTTTTTTTCCGGCTGACCTGCCTGTCCAGTTTCGAAAACGCGCGTTTACTCTACTGTACAACATGTACACACATGTGTAATGCGTTACCATAGTTTTCGTCCTGGCGGTTGCCTGTCTGAGAAACCAGAAAGAACTTTCCGTTCCGCTAGAAAAGAAACAAAGTAATAAAAACGAAACGAAAAAAAGAAAACCCCGATTCAAACAAACATTACTAATCACAATTGCACCAGCCGGCACTCTCAAATTTCTGCTTTCCTCCAAGCAGTTACATTAGTACCAGTCAGTTACTTTGCGTTCCCGAAATAGCGCTGCCATCTTGAACAGCAACATCTAGACTTTTCTGACGGACAGGTCCCTAGCCTTTCCTGGACACGGGCATCGTCTCGCCTCGGGCGCTCGGAGACGAGTGTAGCCACTTTAGTCAGACTATTCCAAACGGACATGTCAGCTAGCCGCTTCTGCGACTGGTCAGCGAGGCGTTGGAATTGTAATTTACTGGAAGGCATTGCCAGTCGAAGCCGTGCTATGAACGAACGGTTTGCAGGACAGATCGGTGAGGCCGACTAACGCTGAGAAAAATAAATGCACTAAGTGACTTTCGTCTGGAAGTAATGACACTACGGAATGCATTCGCAATTTCTCTGGGGTGGGCGGAAGGGGGCCACTGGGCGCGCAGACAACACTGTTGAGTCACGTGATGATCCCGAGAGTCTAGAAAGAAACGTCTAGTTGTCTGCCCTACTGGGTTCTTTTCTAGAAAAGCTATGAAGTATGAATCAGAATATACGAAGAATGACTAATCTATATTATTTTAAGTTCGGTCAAATACGTCAGGACGGAACGCGCGGCCATGATTGTTAATTAAAAGTTGATTAAATTCACTGTACAAAGTATGTATGCCTCAACACTTAATCATGTTCTCTGAATGACTGCTAGAAGTAATTTCATTTGGATATTAAGCAATCGATCCAAATACTGCCTGAAAGTTCGAGTCCCGGAAACAGACGTGGAACCCTTCAGAAATAGCCCAACCGGTGTGTATCAGGTTCGTAGTCCTACTGGCATGACTGAAAGCTTACAATAAAACTTAGTTTCATATTATCATTCAGTCATGCCAGTAGGACTACGAACCTGATACACTAGCAGGTCATATTCATATTCAGGATTACCTTGTAGATCGTCAACACAATTCAATAAATGATGCCTTTCTCGTGACAGTGTTCCAGTCGCTATTTTGACAAACTAAAGGAGACCTAAAGACCACCAGTAGATTAAACCAGGTGGTAAATTATCTTTATATTCAGACTACAAACTTAGGATTCCTATAAGATTATGGGGAGTTTTTTTCCCACCATTTTTCTCCAAAAAATAACGTCACTCTTCCGAAAACATTTTCTAGATCGACTCCGGACCTAAAGATCTCTAAGAGAGGACTCGAAGAACTGCTAGAGGCGAAGCGATACCTACCGCAAGCTATGATGCAATCAGGTCCAAGCACTTGCTCGGATATTCGTCTGAAGAGGCCTTCAAAGAAATAGAGCGAAGACCCTTCTGCGCGCCCACAATGCGACAAGGATGGATTCAAGAGCGACTCGACAGGAGAAGGAAAAGGAGGTTAGACGACAAAAAGTCTGGGTCAGACAGCCAGCAAGGGATTGAACAAGGCGAAAGATCCCTAAGGGAAACAACTGAGCTTTAAAAGCAGAAAATCTGAAGAATGCAGGAGGTAGAAACTAAAAATGGGACTTCAAAAGCGGCGGAGATTGACGAACAACAATTCAACCAAAGCGCAACGCAAGAATGTCGGAAAATATTTTTCGAAATTTTTTAATTGGATGCCCCTCTTTTAATTTACACTTGAAAGACTTTATAACGGGTGCATGTTTTGTTTTGTTTTTTATTACCTGGAGGAAATCGTTTTCAAGCTAGAGAGACACCTAGATTAAGAATATCTGAGCTCCGGGCCCGCGGCATCTGCACGTCCATTGCTATGGAGATAATGATTTCGTTTTATTCTTGCGACAGATAGTTAATGTAATTGAAAGATGCTTTGGAAGAACATTTTGGTTTCTGCAAGCACGTAACGAGATTGTAAAAAAAAGTGCAGACGAACATTAGACGTTCTCGCCTGGCGTTGTAAACAGGCCCTCCAGGGTTGACATGTTATAAGAGAGATTGTGAGATTCAAGAGGCTTGGGATTTCTACTAGAAAAGTTTGACCTTCTTAAACAACAACTAATTAGACGCAGTGCATATACCGGTGTATCCGTTTGGGATTAAGGACGAAGGGTATAACAGTGATCTGTCTGTCTGTCTGTCTGTCTGTCTGTCTGTCTGTCTGTCTGTCTGTCTGTCTGTCTGTCTGTCTGTCTGTCTGTCTGTCTGTCTGTCTGTCTGTCTGTCTACAGCCGGTTCGCATCCATTGAATACGAAATATTGAATTAATTTCTGCCTTCTCAGTAGGGGCTGTAGCACGCTACCGTGCAGCCTGCAATGCTAAAACTCTTACTGCCTAATGAACAAAACTAGAAGGAACCCACTCCCACCTCTAACCTCTAACCCTCCCCTACCCCCACCCCCTCAACGAACAAAGAAAGAATTTTTTCAGCAGCCATTCGAACACATAATTTGGAGTTCCTAAAACCAATGCTTTAACCATCCAGCTGCAGAGCACCGGATTATGTTCTTTCTAGCCATAAGAAGCCGGAAGAGCCTAAACGTCACAGCTGCACCTTCTTATGGCCAGAATGAAGAAAACCTGCCTCTGTGGTCCGCAGCCGAGTAGTTAGTCGTGTCATTGAGTGAAGATACAAGTTAGATTTTCTCATCTTCCTTTCAACTTTCCGTTATTTTCTCTTTGCACCCTCTCTCTCTCTCTCGAAAGATATAGATGGTTCTTTGTCTGTAGAAAGTGGATATAATATACTCCCTTTGCTCAAAAGATAGTCTGGCATTTTAATGATGCAGTGTGAAGTAATTGCACCAAGAAGGCAAGAGCAGAAGACTGTGGGTTTCAGATCTCTTCTCAGAAACGCACGTGTACACTGCATGTTTACAGGACTGGCAGCTTGCTGTGAATAATGAGGAGGAAAACAAAAATTCACTACAATAAACAAATGCCATAATGAATTAGGGAACTTAGTCCCCATTGTGAAGTTAATTATTAAAAAGCCACAGAGATGTATTTCATGTATTTATCGTTATGTCTGCAGCATTCAACTTGGACGATGTAGAACTAAGTGCCAGCATGCCTAGATTTCTGCCAACACCTACCTTCTATTCTGTTCAAGTCGGTCAGACGGCCATTTTGGAGTGCGCAATTACGGATCTGGACGAGAAGAAGGTAAGCCAGTGTAACTTTAACTTCGTCGCTAAGTTAAATACCTGCTGCTTTAAATCGCACGCAGCACTGTGATCTGTTTGATCTGTTTAATTATTGTTGTCTTTGTTGTTGTTATGGTTGTGTTCTGTTTGTTTGGTTTTCTTTCTCTTTTTGTGATCATTTGTTGTTTGTTTGTTTGTTTGTTCTTGTTTTTGTTTCTTTGAGGGATTTTGGTTTGTTTGTTTGCTTAATTCAGTGTTGTGACTGTATGTTATAGCGAACGTTGCTGGACATTTTCCTAGATGTTTTACTCGGATAGCTTAAGGGCTACATAATTATTACCTATCTGTATTTCTCATATGTCAAAGTATGCCTCCATATAATCACAGATCAAAATCGAGTGAATGAGAGCCTTTAAAGAAGAATTTACGAATGTGCTATTTGAAAGTGAGTGTCACCAGAACAGTTAGTATCGCGAGGCGTGCCTTGATATATATATATCTTGCTACAGGACTACACTAATTTCATGAATAAAACCTTTATTCCTGACTTTTTGTAAAATGCTAAAAAGAAATATGCTCACAGAGCCATACTCTTATCTGAAATCGAACATTGGCTTTTCGCAGTTGAGTGCATGTTCTTTATCTACAAAAACTACAAAGCGTGCGCCTATTACAACATGAATATTTAACCATCTTGCTGCTGTCCCATCTGTCGGGGTTATTCTCATGCGTAGCAACCTTTCATATTCTAAATGCATGTATGCTGTCATGAAAAACCATTCCAACTTCATCTCCTGCGAAATGTCTTCTTCAACAACCTCATCAAAGATAGCTTCAACAACAGACGACAAAGACGTACAAGAAAATGAGGAAGAAAGAAAAAAGGAAAGAAAGAAAAACAGGGAAAAAAGAGGAAACCGAAACAAACAAAAGGAGGAAAAAAAAAGAAAAAGTCTGGAAGCAGTTAAAGGAAGGCAAGAGGGAAGGAGAAAGAATTAAAGAAAGGAAGAGACTCTTAACACTCTGAGTTCATTATAAAGCTGCAAAGAAAAATAGTCCGAAACAAGACAAAAAGTGCACCCGAATGTGATCGACGGGCACCTTAGCTGCATGCTGTCTTCCGTTGTCCGTGCTTAATACCCTTTGGCCCCGAGGCCAATTTTTTTCGGAATCGAAGCAAATAATATGAAACAGCAAAATAAGGAATTCAACAGACTTCAACGAACATTGCTGACTTTGTTCACTTAGAAAAGATAAATTCGGCATTCAGCACGTATGGTTTATTTTTTGTAAAAGGGCAACTGGCACAAGAGAAACGATGAAAGCCTGAGGAAAACAGATTGTGGCGCTGTCGATTTAAAGGAACTCTCAAACGCTCTGCGGCCATGGCTCTCTCGACCCTCGTCAAGAGCACTATAAATACGGGGTCTTAAAGATGCCAGCCAAATTGTTTGGACTGGGGGAAATTAAGGGGCTGACAACCCCACAGAAGGTGCATTTAGTGCCAATGGCTTGTCAGTGTTTCCATGGTAAATCGCCCTTTGGGACGTTGCAAGGCAAGTTTTGGCGAGTTTTGAAACACATCTTCTCCTATGATGAAAGCTTCATCGGTCTCAACATAAACCTTCCTGCCAGTACTTCTGTATAAGAAATTCAGAACTTGAAGATCATCTGCGGTGGTCCTGTTTCTATGCAGGGCCTTTTTTATATGCCATAATTAAAGTCACACACGATATTTTTACGCAAAGGACAAAAACTCATGCAGAGGAAAAATGAAAAGTGCGATCACAATTTATTCTTATTCTCGCTCACTTATGTTTTTATTATTCCAATGAATAAAATTATCGAGCAACTAAAAACAAGATGTCCTTTAGCGATGCTTAACACTGCACATTTTACAGCAATGTGATCAGTAGATGGTCATTGACAGTAGATATATATATATACAACTTATTCTTAGAATGTTCGTGCTTACCACGTCTGTGTGGTTTAGAAAATTTAATTTTCTTGGAACATAATTATTTAAGGATCTCCATGTTACATGTTTATATTGTTTTCTGGGGAAAATGCAAAAAATAACTTCGCTATGTTGCATGAAGATTAAATCGAGACTGGAATGGTTAGCATTTATGGACTCTGTAAGAAATAAACAAAGAAAGGAAGAAAGAAAGAAAGAAAGAAAGAAAGAAAGAAAGAAAGAAAGAAAGAAAGAAAGAAAGAAAGAAAGAAAGAAAGAAAGAAAGAAAGAAATGGAAACAGTGATGACGATGGCGATGGCGATGAAGATAACGACGATGATGACGATGATGACGACGATCATCATGATGATGATGAGTACAGTGTACGGGCCTTGCGACAGCTCTGACGGCCAAAAGGGCAGATACAAGCCACCCTGCAGTTGACCCAGCAAATGCGGACCCGGATATGAATCTATTGATTGGTGTACAGATATACAGAGGGTTGAGGGGAGCAGGGAGCAGGGAGGCTGGGAGGGCTAGGACGAAAGCTCTAACCAAGGACAGGGGCCTGACTTGCCACTGGTCGTATTATTTGAGTATAAATTCGAGAGCGCTGTCCAGCGACTGTCCGCTCATCTGCCGCCGTAAATAACCCTCTACCAGAACTCACCCTGGGGGGGGGGGGGAGACTGATGGCCGCTCGGTAAACTTGCCATTACGGTGAGTATCGCAGTATCGCCGTTCCCAGTGGAACCCCCCTTGGCAAGAAACAACCCCCTGTCTGATGCTTGTACGAGCTGGCACCACAGACTCGCTTGAAGGCAGTAGTGTGGCTGATCAGCTACTAAAAACGGACAATATTGTTCCCGTGTTGCTAGAAGACCAGTGCGGTCTTTTCCCCCCGGCACTCTTTGATAGGTAAACGTCTGGATCTTAGAAAAAGTTAAATATAGCACAGGAAGATAAAAGAATCCCAAACCAAGCAGAAAGCATCCTTCGAGAACAAGAGAGGTGAAAGCTAACGCGAGGAATAAATGTCGATGTTGTTCGTTGCCGGGAACTGCGCGGGAAGATTTTGGCTTTTGCAATTCCTGAAAACCTGAAAAAGGTGCTTCGTTTTTTACATTTACGCGAGATGTACGCGTGTTTCTTCTCTGCTGACACGACAGTGGTTTTCTCCTAGTGAGAGCGGTGGTGAGAACCCGTTACAAGTGCACCGACAGCCCCACGCCAAAATATTACACATTTGCGCGTAGGGGAACCAGTTCTTTTTCTGAAAACAAATCGCTATAAAAATATTAAATTAGCGGGAAAATACAAATAGTTTATTTTAAGTTCGCAAACATCGATAGATCATGAGCTGCTTCCTTGCTATTTTATCTGATTAGGGGAAGCCGTACCTCTGAGCAACAGAGGCAGGTTTCATGTAATGGAAGACAGACGCGTGGATCCTTATTCAGTAGGTCATTTAGCAATGCAGGTTGCACGGTAGCATTCTACACCCCCTGTTGAGGAGTCAGAAATAAATGAAATATCTCCAATTAAATGGATGCGAACTGGGTGCAGATGGAGGGATGGATCAATGGATGGATGGGTTTGGGTTGTAATTCTACTCTTTTGATTTATATCCTCAGAAAGTGCCTCAAAGGGGTTCGGAGGCAAGTCCGTTTTTAGACCTACAGGTAAGCGCAGCTAAGACCTCTTATAACCGAGAAAGTTGGATGTCTCAGACCGGAGACGCCTGCCTGTTCGCGCCAGGGTTTCGCTTGCTTGTCGAGGTCTGGCCCACACAGCTCATCTCGTAAAGGTCTCGGAAATGGTCACGTGCGGAACGTGAGAGGAAAGAAACGGAAGTTGACGGATGGCAATCCGCGAGAATTAACAACCTTGAATAGCTTCCGCCTGCAGCGATTAATTTCGGTCTGACACCCGGACGAGAAGATTGGCCCAGCCTCGTGAAAATGGGATTATGTCCTCGATAATAATAATTCTTCAGGAGGCTGGCCAGTGTAAAGGCTGCGATCCCTTTGCTTTAGCAGACGAAAGGT
Source organism: Lanistes nyassanus (assembly GCA_004794575.1). NCBI lineage: Eukaryota > Metazoa > Mollusca > Gastropoda > Architaenioglossa > Ampullariidae > Lanistes > Lanistes nyassanus. The sequence continues at coordinate 280,244 of SMGT01005763.1, forward strand.
TGAAGTTGTCTGAACACCTTGCCAAGGTTGCAGCACAAGGGCAAGCAGCCATTATGGTTTCTATCCCTCTACCCATGCACTCGACTTTCAGCAAAATGTATGTTATTCAACCAATGGCGGGAGTCGACTTAGTCTTGCATGGGACAGACGCCAATGTAAATGTCTCTAAACTCAGCCTACATCGGATTTGCAGATCTGACAATCCCAGGTCAACCTAAACTTAAGCTGACGTAAATTACAAAAAGCTTTATTTTATTGGTAGTATTAAACTATTTTGCTGCTTTCGGCAGTGCGGAATTTTCCTGCTCTGAAATGTGTAAAGTAGCCACTAGTGTAACGTAACGTACAGACACATTAAACAGTGCAAAGCGCTAGATGAGGTTTATTTGTCCTTTTGGGTAAATTCCCTTAAGAAGAGATCTGTGTTGAGCAAACTGTCCTTGAGCAAAACGTCGAAAGGTCGTTGAGTTCCTTTACGGATGCCAACCCCCCTCCCCTCACTCCGTTTTATGGCAAGCAGAGACGGCTCCATATAGTTTTATGTCTGTAGATGAAGTGTTATCAGTAGTGCATTTAGAGAAGAATTATGTAGAAAAAACAAGCAATGAATGCTCTATTTAAAGCGAGCGTATATGTTTCCCGGATTGTGTGAGCATCCGTGTGTGCGTGCGTTCGTGCGTTCGTGCGTGCGTGTGCATGCGCGCGCGCAGGCTTGTAACCATGGGCGATCGTATCTCGTGTTTGTCCGTAAAGATGCACTAAAAATACACAGGGCGAACGGATCTTACGACAGTTTTTAGACCGGAATTAAAGCACACTCATGCAACCCATCCTAGTGAAGCACCGGTTGACGTGGTGGGCACCTGAGGGCCATCGCCTGCTCTTTCCACCCTCATCTCGTCGAATTTCATTCTCAGCGCCCAGAAGCTGATTGCACGGAGCGATGGCCACACGGACGTGACGATTTCAGCGGGCTTGGCTCGACTGGGCGCTTAGTGTGCTGCGTCTTCTCCACCATAAAACAGACACACGCAGCAGCTATAAGAAACGCTCTGGTGCCACGGACTGGTATCGCTGCTCTGATTATTTCTGATCATTATGTTGTGTGTGTGGTTGCATGCGCGCGCGCGTGTGTGCGACTGTGTGTGTGTGAACTGTTTGCGCGCGAGTGTGTATGTGTCTCTGTGTTAAAACTGTCCAGAACTGGATTGTTAGATATGTGGAAGTATTTATGGCGCCCTTCAAAGCGCCAACTGGAAGGCGGACCTTTCATCTCGTGTGTTGTAGGTGGCGTAGGTCTTTCATGTCTTTATTTGTACAACCACGTTGTTTGGGCTTCGGCAATCCTCCTCCGCTAATGTTGATCTTCTGATGGGAGAGGGCTGGCAACTGACGTGCTATATCCCTCGATGGCATTTAGGCCCGTCGAATGGAAAAGGCTCCAGACTAAAAAGAAATTCCGCTTTTAAGCAAATAGGCAATCCGTCACCCGACAGCAGAACACGTCTCCCCAGAAGATCAGTTCATGCCAAGAAAAATGTCAGTTCATTTGACACGAAATCCCATTAGAATGCTCCTACAATGTAAACACCAAATATTCAAGATTTCCTTATATAAGATTTACTATTTAAACTCAGTTTATTAATAAGTTCAAACATATACGTCCACTCACATACTCAGGTGATTGGACAAAAAGTGGAGACGAGAGAGAAAAAAGAAATTTAGGGGGCGAGGACTCGAACAGCCGCAAGTAGAGTGGAGCTGTGCAGGTGGGTGTGAAGGGGTGAGGGCGTGAGAGCTGTATACAAAGACATAGATTAATTCTAAGTCGCCTTCGTCTTTCACACAAACGTAATTGCATCTGGTGAGTGAAACAGAAAAGGAATTCCTCTCCAGATGAGAAACGTTAATCAACAAACGTTTACAAGTGTAGTCTGAGGATGAAGAGTAAAAAAAAGGACCTACCTAGATGATAAACGTCAGTTAATGAACGTTTACACGGGTAGTCTGAGCGTGAAAGAAAGTCTTATCTACATGAGAAACATCTATCCAAAAACGTTTGTGCGAGTAGTCCGAGAGTAAAAGGAAAAACTCTTAACCTCGATGGTAAATGTTCATCGAGAAACTTTTTTCACGAGAAGTCTAACATTAAACTTTTTTGTGAGATAAAAACTTATGAAATGCAAGCGTTGATTCGGAACTCGAAACCTAATTTTCTGTTCTCGTCTTCTCTCGCTTGCTCTCGTGTTCAGTCAGCGAAAGGCTTA
>SMGT01005763.1:282909-305748 GCA_004794575.1 Lanistes nyassanus
AGAGAGAGAGAGAGAAAGTTTGCGAAGCGAACCCGCTTCATCACACTTATAATAATGCAAAGCGATCTTATGTGGTTTTTGAAGTTAAACGATGAGGACTCCCCTTAATTGTGTGTATCAAAAGTCAGCTACCGTGGACTTCCATTTTCAGCTCAGCGATATGATACCACATTGTCTAATAGTAATAGACCATCCAGTGTACGACATACGTCGCCTAAAGAATTGAACCCTCGCTTTGATCGGTAATGTTTTGCTTTCATGAAATACACACTGATGATCTTCTGATGATAGATGATGATAAGATAATAACTGGCTTGGACTGTCGAGTATAATGTCGAGGTCCGAAAGAATGGTGTCACGATAACATCAGCGTGGATGAGGTAATGGAATGTTTGTTTGTGGAAAGGATAGGCAACGCTATTGCTGTTTTTGGCCCTTCCTCAGCACAAACCCCTTCCACTCCCGCTGTCGATGCATTTGCTGGTGTCAAGGACAGCTCTCTCAACATAGGGACGACTGACAGAAAACGTTTCACAAACTGATTTTCCCCTTTGCCCGCACCATTCAAAACACGTTTTTAACGTCAACGCAGTGTGTTTTTCCAGGCATAAACTGGAATTTGATTTACAACCAAGGTTCGTGATTCGGGTCTGTGGTTCAAACAGCAATGTGGTTTTGCTTTTAAAGGAAGATCTCAAAGGCACGCCGCCTTAAACAGAAAAAAACTGAATTGTATGACGCAATTCCAGTTTCGAATTTAAAACCATGAGATGACTAAGTAATGTCGATTCAAGAATGGTTATAAATCACATTGCGTGAAATTTGCATATTTAAATACTCGTTGTACTTGGCGTTTGTTTACAAAAATGCAGGTAAGAAGCAACATTGGGTATTTTACTCGATTCCACCAGTATGAATTTTCAAGCAATGTGTAACAAAATGCAGGGTAGCTCTGTTCAAGTGGCGTGTCAAGCAGCAGAGACAAACGTGGGAGGGGGGATTGTTGCTTGACGTCCAGCAGCAAACTAGGTGCATATCAGGACGGTGTTGCTTAGACAAAGTTAACGTGGTGCCACACGTGGGACTGATGGCGCAACACGGGCCTCAGTGCCACCCAGTCCTAGTACTGTTCCCTGTAGTGCCAGGCGTCTGGTAGGGCAGCTACTAGATCGCCAAGTCTTAGGTATAACTCGGTCGGGATGCGAACCACCGACCTCCCGCCTCGGAAGCGGACGCCTTAACCACTAGACCACCGAGGCGGTCGAGACAAACGTGGGAAAATGTGTACTGCCTGAACCCAGTACAGGATGGCCCCGAGCTCTATTAGACAGGTTTTGCGGGGGCGGGATTTTGATATTCGACAGACTCATAAGTCTGGCAAGATGACAAGGGAATGGCACCTACCACCCGCCGCTAGGACAAACGCACCGATTATCAGTAACGGCAGCAGAGCGTGCGGGAATGACCATGCAGGTGTGCAGGCCTGAGTAACCTTGCAGAGGGCCCGCACGCGCAGGGAAGGGCAGTGGAGCCTGTCGCATTGGTTTGACCCTGCTTGTCAGGCACGGCTAGAATCTGACTGACCCCTGGAGAGGTGCTAGCATGTGCCAGCAACCGACCAGGTGCGATGACAAAAAGAGGTGTTCGAAAATACAAGCAAGGTGGGCGCAGCAGAGGGACAGAGGATATGGAGCAGGATTAGAGAGGTGATGCCCCAGGGGAGGGCACACACTGAGACCAGACGGCGGAAACGGATGTATGGAGGTCAGCTGTTGAGAGTCAGGTCAGTCAGCCACTGGGTGAGGTAACCTGGGAGAAGGTGCTCATGACGGCGGGACTGCGTCCTAAGACTTGTCGGGAGGCATACGAGGAAAGTTGACAACTGGATGCCTTTGCTTGTCCAGCAGTCTGTAGCTAGTCACCAAGCTAGAAGACTGAAGGACCAAAGCGGATAGTATCGAGAACCCACTGCCACAGCGCTTGGTGTGTCGATGCAGACAGCCCACTGCTTGCATCGACTGATCGTGATAAACGCTGCTAACAGGAAGGTAGGCTTATGATCTAGTTATGCGGCTGATGCCAGGTGAATACAAGAGAATCTTCGTCAAGATGGTGTTCCATAAGTATCAGAGGGTTTTCAGAGATTAAGGGTAACGCGGCAGATGGAGGGTCGAGGGTTGTGTTTGGTCCGACAGTTATGACGTAGTGACGTTATCGAAACATGGACAGATGTTATTTATAGGAACGTGAAACCCAGAACAGTGCAAGAGAGAGAGTGAGGCAAAGAGACAGAGATTTTAGTGCAGACTGCAGAATCTTTCCTGTGTCGTGCAGGACTGCCGGTTACGAGGTCCGTTCACGCTGAGCATTGCACGTGCACCTTCACATGATACAGAAGCCCGCACAGCCCATCCCTTGTCCAAAGACTGCGTGACTGTCCGGCGTGTTAAGTGACTTTGGCAAGGCATTACTTAGCTGGACGCTGGTATGGGAAACAGATGGCCTGCGCGCGGCCCTATTGTGGTCACTCGGCACCTTGAGTGCGACCACGGCGAGACAACTGCCCCCGAGGGTCACAGGCTTATCGCTGCTGCCTTCTGCTTCTTCCTTCGCACTTATTTTTAGAGATGGATATCAAAGCAGTTTTGTTACCTTAGCCAGGACATACATTTTATACGAACTTTTCTCTTTTTGTTCTTTTGATCGTTCGTTCTTTCTTCCATCTGCTGTTGCTGTTGTTGTAGGGGTGGTGGTGGTCTTTCTTTCTTTTGTTGTTTTGTTTGGTTTTTTTGTTTGTTTGTTCCGTCGTGAGTTTGTGTGCTTGTTTTTCCTTTCATTTGTTCGTTCGGTCGCTAGTTGGCTCTTTGTTTCGTATGTTCGTTGTTCGTTTGTTCATCATTTTTGTTTTTTTTTCTTTCTTTCTTTCTCCTCCCACCTTTCTTTTTTTCTTTCTTATTTTCTTTCTTTTTCTTTCTTTCTATTTCGTTCGTACTCTTTCTTGCGTGAATGGCTTATCAAAATATGAGAACTGGAACACAGATGCGTTTGTCGACTTATTTTTCAAGTCGTTACAAATGGGAAATCTGCACAGGTTCACCTTGACTTACTCGGTTTGAAGGGTTTGTACCGACTGCCCACGTTTTCGCAAGCCGTGTTAACGGGAACAGGGTACACCCGAGCTTATGGTAGTGTAAATGTGACTCTTCCGGCTTGAAAGGGATCAGAAAAATAAAGCATGAGAATAGAACATCAGGAAGCAGATGTGCTGGAAGACCACGTGTTTAAAAAATACAATGAGTCCATCGCACGCTGGCAGTTTCATTCACTTCCTCCCCGGAAGCCCTATTCCCAAACCTCACACTGCGCGAACATGTGGGTCTACGCGCAGAAGAAATGCGCGTGAATCTCGCATAATGGGATTTCCGCATGTTATATGCGGGGATCCTTTTAGCACAAGTGCCCTTTTTTGCGCAGTGCCAGTTATGCATACAGATATGCTTCCAGGCACACATGGGCACACATGCACGAATAAGTACACACTCACATATGCACGCAAGCGCGCCTGATTACTCACGCATGAGCGCGCGCGCCCACACACACACACACATGTACAAAGACTACAGCCTTCACGTAAAATCTATCCTCTCATCTCCCGTGCTTCTGAGAACCGAGAGCACAGTATAACGTCTTCAGGAGACGCGTCAGAACACAGAGACCGCAACGGTGCCTGCTCGCCAGTCGCGCATTTCTGCCGATATCGCTGGCAGGATACCAGACAAGCAATTCCTGTTTCCTGCAGGTCCTTGAAGCGTTCCAGTTATGTCCCTTTTAGCAGGAACGTGTTGACCAATCTCTTCAAGTTCCTCTACTTGATGGGAATCTCAGTGGGTGGCTGGTTGAGTGGGTGAGTTGGACGAATGGTGAAGATGGTATAGAGAAAATTAAGAGAAATAAAAAAGAATAGGGAAAGGATGAACAGGAAGCCCATACAGCAGGAACTGATTGCCTACATTTTATTGACAATCGTTTTCTAACAAAACTTGCAGCTAAACCACAATTGCAAAAATACGAAGCCCAATAGAGGAGCAAACATGGCGCTGGGTTTCTCGATAAGGTCGGGCTGCGAGTGGATGGCAGGTGCCCCTGTGTACTGGAGGCTGTGTCGCTTCCATCTCCGATATGAGTTGCCACTCGCGCCTGACCCGGCCAGAATGAGAAACTCCGGCACTTGGCGTGACTTGCCCTTTCGTGGCCAAACTCGATTGGCGTCAACCTTTCGGCTCAAAGCGTGTAAGCCCGTTGAGTCCCTAAAATAATTTTCCATCCCCCACGTCTGTCAGTCACTGTTTCTTTCCGTCTGTGGCCAAGCCCCGTCTGAAGAAGTGACAACAGATTCAGTTTCTGTGGTGTACAGCAAGACAGTCAGAGAAAAAGTGAGACAGAGAAAGAAAGAAAGAATGGAGAGAGAATGGAGAGATAGGCAGAGAGAGAGAGAGAGGGGGGAGAGAATAGCAAAGAGGGAGAGGGGGGAGAGAATAGCAGAGAGAGAGAGGGGGGAGAGAATAGCAAAGAGGGAGAGGGGGGAGAGAATAGCAAAGAGAGAGAGAGAGGGGGGAGAGAATAGCAAAGAGAGAGAGAGGGGGAATGTAAGTTTAGTTAAGTGGCTGGATGGATTTTGATGGATAGGGTACCAAGAGTTCAAACCCCTGACTATTTATGACTTGTAAACTATTAATGAAACTCAATGCTGAATTCTCTAAGGCCCTCCTTGATGAAATCTCTACAGCCTCGTACATGTTGAACAAAGCTCATTGCTGAGCACTCTGCATCGCCCATTGCTAAACAATCTGCGGGTACTCTGCTAACTACTATGCGCTGATTGCTAAATACTCTACGGCGCTCATTGGTAAACACTTTACAGCCATGGACCCGACATTTGTTGAAGGTCGCTAACCGATGGCTTGTCACATGATCGCGATCGGTTAAAGGCTTAAGCAGCGGCCATGACTACAGCTCCTGATTGCTAAGCACTCTACAACTGTCGTTGCTAAACAATTTACATCGCTCGTGTTCCAACTTACCCTCTCCCTCTCCTCGTCAGCTTCATTTAAATGTTTCTCCTAAATCTTGTACGTATACCTTGGTGCATATGTTATTTGTGCATCTGCCCGTCTGAATGAAATTTTGTAATGAGCGTGGGTGTATGTGTTCGTGGATATCTGTCGGATTCTGTTAGGCGCAGTCCATTAGTCCAGTGTGATTTCCACGGAGCAACAATCGGTAACTAATATTCAGATTTGTCTGGTTAGGTTCACTGAAAGTTACTCTTACAGGACTCCATATATTACGTGGCATAAACATATACAAAAGACCTATATAACCAGTTTCTTCAGGCAGACGTTCTGAAGACATTTATGAGCAAATTGACCGCCTAGAGGTTCAAAGCCAGCCATCAATGCCCTTTTCAGATTCCTGGCTCCAGACCTCTCTGACTAATCATAACTGTATTAGCTTTCAAAAGCATTATGACACTGTCTCTGGGGAAATTAGAATCTGAAACTGGGGCCGACAGATTGTTTCCGCAAAGAGTGGAAAGTGGGTCACGGGGGTCACTCAAATAATGGCAGCCTCCCAGCGGCTTAAGGCATGATTTCTTTTAGTTATGGTCGAAATACAATGTAATCGAGAGTGAATAGTGTGCAGTTGAATGCTTTTGTCTGATCTCTATGTTAACATCTTGTTTAAAAAACTTTATATTTTTAGTTTAGTTTTCCGCACATGATGTCCAAAAAATAATTTATAAAATTTCTGTATTTGTATTTCAGATATTCCGTATTCTAGATTTGACGGAATGATGATGATGATGATGATGATGATGATGATGATGATGATGATGATGATGATGATGATAAGGATACCAGAATAGAACACGGGGCCGCACATGCACAAACACACACACACACACGTACACACGCACGCACACAGACACACAAACAAACAAACAAACACACGCACGCACACTCACAATAAAAGAAATGTTACCTGGACCCATTTGCTCACACAGACGTACACTTGCAATTATGAACAAGCGCACGCGGCAGGAGCAATGTGAAAGATAACAAAGCAAAGAAAGAAAAATAGTCGGGTCCTCTTGTGACTTTTCTTCATCTCCCTTCCATCCCCCAGCCTTCCCTCTGGCCGCAGTGCGTCCTCCCTGCAGACACAGGCAAGTCGGAAGCCATTGAGAAGCCCGCTTCTCACCCGGAACTCTGCCTGATGAAATTAGGCGCGAATGCAAACTCTTGGCAGACGCACACCATAGTCGCCAATATCTATGGAAACACGTTAGTACTTCCGCTGTGGCTGACGCAAAAGTGCTTTCAGAAGCTGGAGAGCGAGGCGTTTTGGAGGAGAGAACTTTCAGGGTTATCTCCTAATACCTAGCACTGCCAAGACTGTGTCACTGCAGTCTGTGTGTTCCAAAAATGATTCTCATTCCCCTTTAAACGCTTATTTTATAAGAATGTTAATGTGTCGATGATGATGATGATGATGATGATGATGATGATGATGATGATGATGATGATGATGATGATGATGATGATGATGATGATGTCTTCAATTAACAGCTACACTGCAAACGTCTCAGTCGAGGGGAAAAATACTTAAGTGTTGTTGCGGCACTGCTTGCTGGGATGTGAGTGTGAATGTATGTGCTCGCTTCCTTGCATATGTGCACGGAGGCGCGTGACTGGCTAAACAAAGCCAACGTCGTTTTGCATTTTTAACAGTCTTCTTTTGACTGGACTCTGAAGATGTTTTTACGTGACGTCCTCTGCACTGGATGAAGTACAGCGTCAGCGAGATGGTGAGAAATAGAAGAGGTATTGGCGAGTGATTTTGTTCACCTCGTTTCTTGTCACGGGATTAAAACCCCATTAGAAGCAGCAGATTAAATACGCGTGCTGACACCTTGCCAGACAGCCGGAGGAGGTTTGTGCTTTACAGGCGATGCAGGAAGTGTTGCTGCTGTCTGACGCCTGGTTGTGGCTGATCCCAGCTCACTCCGTGACGTATCTCTGACACTGTTGGATGAGGACGTTTTTACAGTGTTCGTTTTAACCTGGTAGGGAACAGCTAAAAGTTTCGTGATCAGTGGCAGTTTAACTTTTTTTCTTGCTAATTTTATTCTCACCACTCAACGGGGAACTGGGATACCATCAGGCCTTCTGATTGTTTTTTCCCCACTCTTTCCTTTCGCTGACTGCTAACAAGCCCAAACATTTACAACAGAACACAACACAGACCGTTACAATGCCTCGTCATAGTTTACCCTTAAATGGATAATAATCGTTATGCGTAAAGATGCAGGTCAAGGCGAAAGGTCTGATAACCCCTGTTGCACCCTATAAGTCCCGCCCAAAACTCTCTGACCATGTCGGTCTCCTGGAATTACTAATGACGTGTGTCATGATGCCAGGTAATGTGCGGTACAGCCCCAGCCTCAAAACTAGCAAACGATTGGTGGTCCGACGTTACTAATGCCTTTCCTCACGGTGCCAGGTCATCTGGAGGAAGGCCTCAGACCCCAACCCTCTGACGGTGGGCAAAGAGACTTTCTGGGAAGACCATCGCTTCATGCTGGAGCATGACCCGGGGTCACAGAACTGGAACCTGCTCATCAAGCGCGTGCGTCTGGAGGATGCCGGCGTCTATGAGTGTCAGGTCAGCTCCAAGCTCAGGCATCTCAGGCACCACGTGCTGCTGGAAGTACGCGGTGAGTCCTGCTCACCCCCACTCCATCTCTCTCTCTCTCTCTCCACGTCCTTAACTTTTAACTCCTTCATCTATCACATCTTACTATCTACTTTTACATCTTTCTTTCTCTCTTTTTCCCACTCTCCTTCTCCTTTCGTGACTAGTCTAAGCTTGCACGTTCCTTTTTTCACGACCATCATCCAAGTCCATTGATTCCATTTATCCTTTCTTTCGCTTTTACCCTTTTTCTCAGGTTAACTAACTTGCTTTCATTCATTCATTCATTCATTCATCTCTCTTTTTCTTTTTATCCTTTCTCTTTTCTTGCACTTCCCTTTTATTATTTTCTTGTGTTTTTAATGTATTCCTTCCTTTGTAGGGACTTTTCAATTATATTTATTTTATCCTCAGTCGTAAATGGTTTGTTGTTCGCTCTGTGCCTGTTTGCCCTATGTTTATCTGTGAATTGGTCGAGTAGTAGACTTGTCAACAAATCAGTTTGTTACGGCCTAGCTCTGTTTTTCTCCTCTTCCTTTGCCTCTGTCTAGATTACCCCCCCCCGCCCCTCCACCTTATTTAAAAAACAAACAAACAAACTGAGTAATCTGTTGTTTTGCCTAAAGAAAAGTTGTATAGGATAACTGAGGAGGCAAATCATTATCATGGGTGTGTACTGCAAGCTCCCTCCTGGCACTTAGACAAAGTCTTTTCTTCTACTTCTTTACAGATAAAAAGGAACAGATTTCGACTCCAAGCCCAAGACCCTGTGAGTATATTTTCCCCATGATACTGCAGTTACCATTTCCAGACAAGAGTGCAAGTTTTACGACGTCGGCTTTACTTGGCGAATGTTATAACTGTCAACTTTACTGCACTTTAACAGATTATTTTATGCAGCAGATTAGATTGTTTTAGCAGAGTTGTGAGATACACAACAGCACAACAGAGTAATAAAGAATGCTCGCGTGTTTCGGTTCAAGCAGAAAAAAAACTTCTACTGTCCCTTCCAAGGTAATCGCTACACTAAATGCAGCGGATTGTTAATGTGTACCTGTTTCTTTCTTTTTCCTACCCCCAGATAGTGCCGTTACTAGTTCTTTTTCTATCTATTTATCTGTGTGTCGGTGTGTCGGTGTGTCGGTGTGTCTGTCTGTCTGTCTGTCTGTCTGTCTGTCTGTCTGTCTGTCTGTCTGCAACCAGTTCGCATCCATTGAATACGAGATACTGCATCGATTTCTGCCATCTCAGCAGGGGCTGCAGCATGCTGTCGGTCGGTCTTTTGCCCTTTCCCTTTTCTTTCTGCTTTCGCTCTCTCTTTCTCCTTTCGTCCACACTCTCCTGCTACAGCTGTGCTGTAAATAAGACTCGATTTTTTTTTTCACTCAGCAGTCCAATTCCCATTGTTTTCTCCTATTTCAATCTGTAAGCTATTCACATTTCTGGATCTGCTGCTGTGGACAAAGATGACCGCATCTATCTCATTTGTAACGCCACGGGCCTGGAGTACCCTCCCGAGGACTTGGACTGGTTCTTCGAAGGAATCAAGTTGGCAACAGATGCAGATGAAAAGGTAGATTCACTTTTGTGGTGTAATAAAATCTTCCCATCTTACTCAAGGTCCTTGTGGCTTTATCTAGACATAACGAGCCGAGCCTAGTTTTGAACGGGAAAAAAATGAATGAAACCAACACAGAATGTTGTTGGTTGCGATCTAAGCACTTGCTAGTCCCTTAGGACAAAGTCTCGACCCCTGACCTTCTTTCGTCCTACTGGAATGCTTAGTCTTTAAAACCTGCTTGGCAGTAGGTGTCTGTGATAGGTTGCATGGCCGCTCGTATCTTTTTCGTACGTAAGGGTACATGAAATAGCCGTGACAACGGACTTTTTTTACGACCGGAAAAGCAGATATAAACGTTTATGCATTTTCTTCACGAATGGCGAAGAATATCTCGCCAAACCTAAACCAGGAGCATGTGACTGAGGTTAAATAACGGCCAATAGCATTCTGGCATTATTTCCGTTAGGCTTTAGCAAGGTTGTAATATTAGTGCCTTCTCACGTGTGCTTTAATTAAAAATAATTCAAATTTTCGACATTCTCCCCTCCATCATTCTCCGTTACGTCCTGTCTGTATTAATCATAATGTTCTTGGCAATGCGAATAGAAAATTACACTCCATTACATTCTATTTTTATTCATTTTAAGCAGAACTGGCAAAAGCGTCTGCTACTGGGAGTGGGGAGGGGGGTATGGCCTAACCCACCATTAAGTTGCTTTGCGATTGATATTATGACTGCATCATAGACATGAGTTGAAATATGTACATAATAATGCAAGTTAGGTTTAAAATTCAATAACTATTCTGAAACTCTTGCACTTCGATATCAGAAAACATGCTTTGGAAAGAATGTTTTTCTTTTTCTGGCGTTTTTTTAAGGGAGTATTGCATCTTTTGACACAATTCTTATAACATTGCCAACTGTGTCAAATATTTGAAGTTTTACTATCATTTTTTCTGTTTTAAAGGAAACGGCTTTTATTCCAAGTATAATCAAATTTAAATGTGTGACGTATTTCCTGGGATTTTAACGTCGAATAGGTATAACTAGAAAAAATTAGGACAGATAACAAAACTGATACGACCTCAATTTCCACTACAAACACAGAGGCAAATATTGCTTTCCAAAAGGGTGCAGAAAGAGGCTGTAATTTTAGCTGTGTAATGTGATGCTTTCAAAATATTTGAATTAGGTTAATGGTGTTTCCGATTAACGCATTCAGAATATATTTTTTCTGTCCAGTACATCCTTTCCCTACATCCTTAAAAAAATCAACCTTTCAGACAAATTTCATTTCCTTCCCACGCATGCCGTTGAAAGTAAACAACGTTATTTTGTGTTTAGTTATTAATGGTCCCAACCTAAAATATCATGTCCTAATGGGATAAAGAATATTAGTTGCCATGCCAACAATCGCTGTTCGTTACGATGATTGTATTTCAGCTGGAAGGAGAGATAGCATAAGTGCTATCAGTTTGTACCTTTTCAATGATGAGCACGCCAACGAAATGAAACAAAACAACACGAAACAAACAAATAAATAAATGGCATACATTTCATAAGCTTAAATAAACAACGATGTTATGAAAGGACAACCCGATAGTTATATAGGAATCGACCACAATCTTTCACTCTGTCAAGATCCAGACGTGATGTGGCATTAGTGGGCAACAGAAACGAAGGCATGGAGAAGGAATGATTTCTATTGCCCTGCTGGCTCTCTGCAGCACTGCGTCCAATCTCAGCGTTCTTTGCAACACAATCCCTCAGGCGATATGTCAAGTTCTGAGATGGCTCCATGCCTGGCAGATTTCGGGAAGGGTCTGTATAAGATCGAGAGTTCCTGCCCCTCCCCTCCCCCGACATTATTGTACCCGAAGTTATGAAGTCGTGCTGAGGGACGCGGCCTCTAGCCTCATGTCGCGCGTTACGTAATCAGCCAGAAGGTCTCCACTCTCCGTCACGCAGGAAAACTCAAGTTACCAGTAAATAAATTTTCAACACTTCTTTTATTTAACATAAAAGTTTGCATGATATATAATGCTGATTTATTTTTCTTTTATTTATTATAGGTAAGCTTGCTCGTAGAGCGGACCTGAAGTTTGACCGACCGACCCAACCACCCACCCAGCCACAGACAGACAGACAGACAGACAGACAGACAGACGGACGGACGGACGGACGGACGGACGGACGGGCGGACGGACGGACGGACGGACGGACAGACAGACAGACAGACAGACAGACAGACAGACAGACAGACAACAGACAGACACAACCAAAGAAAACAGCTTTCTAACACATCTGCACAACCCAACAAGACAACATGCACAACTAGCTGGTCGCCATACACGAGGAACGCTGCCACAGTAGATGTTCCAACGCGCTAGAAACATTGAAAATTGTGATGGCCACACAAGCTAGGCATCACTTCCCCAACAGACGGCCCCACACGAAAAAAATATATTCTGGGGTACAAGCAGGACAATGCTACATGCTGAGACAGTCCCACGCACTAGAAAACATTGAGGATTGTGATGGCCCCACAAGCTGGACAGCGCTGCACACTTATAAAGCCCCACGCGATAGAAGAGGCCCCAGCATTGTCTTCAAGCACGAGAAACGGTGCAGACGCACCTGGCCCCACACGTAAGGAAACGCTGCACAGTTAGATGGCTTCGTGCGCTAGAAAACGCTGCATGATGACTGTCCCACACTGACGAACACCAGCCACAGTACCAAGAAGACTTGACCCTCTAGACTTAACGAAACTCGCGGAAGTGTACTGCAGTGCACGCCGGTCCCACAACTCAGGATCGAGTTCAGGGCTTCTTGTCCGTAGTTCTGCTGTGCACATAGCGCTGGCCACTAAGTTTTCTTCGGGAGAATGACCTTGGCCTTGTCTGCTCGTCCACCAGGTGTTCATCCAGAAGTTCGTCTCGCTGACCGACAAGACGATTGTCAGCATTCTCGAGATACTGGACGCACAGCTCCACCACAGCGGGACTTACACCTGCCGCACCTCCAACCTGCTGGTCAGGAGTGCACAGGTCACGGTTCTCAGCGGTGAGTTGAAAGTAAAATAGTGTCTGTAGAAGACTCGTATGCGTGAGTGCGCACACACGTATGCTCGTGGGCGCTTGTGTGATTTTCTGCCAAATAATCATACCACAAACAGCCGAAAGCTGGTACAATATTTACTTTAGTCGTTGCTGGGATTAAAATCATTGCAAGAACAGGTTTTTGGCCGTATAGATATAGGTATGCGTGTATATACAAATTGTTTCTTGTGTTATTTTGTCTTATCCTGTGTGTATTCTCTCTCTCTCTCTCTCTCTCTCCCTTTTCTGCTCCTTCCCTCTCCTTGCAGTTCCGACCTTCCCCACCCGTAGTGAGCGGGGAAAGTCACTGCCTTCCTGCTCATCAGCGGATTCTGACAACAGGTGTTCGAGCAGGTGTGGGGGCAAGCATGGCTGCTCTTCTGGTCTACGCAGGAAAAAATCTGAAGCCCCTCACACAGCATACTTCTCCCACAGCAGAGATAAACATGCGCGTTGCTACATCCATGCCGGGCTTTTGTTCAGACACTCTACGACGACAGCCAAAATATACAACTTCAAGAATAGTGTTACCTTGTGCATTGTAAATGCGTTTGAAAACAAGGAGGAGAATTTAGAGGGAAACAACAAGTGTCATGTGATCTGAACTGCACGCGCCTTGTGCCGGAATTGTCTTAACCTATTCCCCGCCACCCCCACCCTCTTCCTCCTCCTGCCCCTGTCTGCGTCAGCAAGACAATCAACATTCCATCAAGGCCTATCGTATGTCCTGGCACGACCGTTTCGTGTCGGTGGAGCATCGCTGGGGTACATACCGAAGGCAATATTTCACGATAAATTTTAGTCGAGCCACCGAGATCGCACGTGCACCTGACGATCGCTGGGGCTGGCACGGAAGCATTCAGTCTGCCCCCATGCACCTCCCTCCTCCCTCCCCGTCCCGACTGCACCTCATAGCGCTCTCGCGCGCGAAAAGATCTGAGACTGTGCCGAGTTTAAACTTTGAAGCTGATCTCTTCGGGTGAGAAAGAAACTGATTGCCGTTAGTAATTGGACAATACAGATTGCCACGAAGACTAGGAAGGAAGTTGAACAGGATAAATGACGTTTTTTTCAATCCCAGGATTCACCGACGAAGCCATAAATCAGACGGCGTGTAGTAGTCCTCCAGTATTTGGCCTACTTTCCCAGATTTTGCACATTTCATCGCTTCCAGATATCCCGCCCATCGTCAATATTCATGGTGCTACTGTTTCAGGATTCCCTCCGTTAAGCCGTGTTTTTACCTTTTTGTCCGTTAACCTGCATGAATTAAACGCAACAATCTTAAACAGCTACGTTTCTCAAAGAGAAGACGCAAATCAATCAATCAATCAAGAATATGACACCATTAAAGAGACATTTCCCACGTTTTATTAAAGAACAATACTACAGGAAGATTTGTCGGTGGCGTTTTTGTGACAGAAAATTAGTTTCTTCTTCCTTGTCGTTGCCAACACCGTTATCATCATCGACGTCGAGACCGTAGTTATCATCACCATCGTCGTGGTCATTACAGTCGCCGTTGTGATATCGCCTTCATTTGAAATTAATCGTGCTCAGATAAATAGTTTGAAAACCTACGGACAGCTCCATGTCCTGTCGTCAACTGACTTGCCAGCGCTGTCCTTGATGTTGTTTACTGTTCCCACGACTTTCGTGAGGGGAAGAAGAAATGTTTCTTGGGCCCACGATGCAGGCAGCTTAGCATCCTTAAAACATCGATATGCTTGCTGCTCGATTTTCGCTGGCGAGCCGTTTTCTTGGGGCTTACAGCCTCCAATTTCCGGTACTGGACGGAAAATGATGAACGTTGTGAAGTCTCACGTGACGTCAATTTCCCACTTTGCTTATCGGAGGCACCTGGGTCGATACCCAAATTATATTAGTCACACTTGGCTCATTCACTAGACGTCTCCAGGACGGACCATTTGATGTTTTTGCAATGTCGAAGCAAATAGTAAACATTTTCCCTGGAAAAATTCGAATACTCTGCTTAATAAACTTTGCAGTCGACCTCACAAATAAATTTTATTGTTTATGTTTACGAGGGAGAACAAAAGAGAGTGGTGCGGGTTTGTGGAGAACTTGTGTTTGGGAGGAAAAGTTATTAAAATCAGTTGTACGTCAGACTAAAAAATCTACTGTAGCAAAAACGATGAATTGTCGAATTGTAAATAATCTATCATTTCTGAAATGTTGCTTTTGAAGATACGCATGCGTCTACGTGGAGAGATTTCTGAAGTTTGTTCATGAATTAAAGAGCAATTCCTGCCAAATTGTCTTAGAACGAAACATAGGAAATAAAAGGTGAGGGGGGCGGGGAAGGTTGTGACACACAGAGTGTGAAGTCCGGCCTTAAAAATATACACAAAATTCACTAAGGTAGACCAAACACTCATAGCATTTAGAGATCTGCTTCGACAAACACGCGACTACTTGAGACAATAATTTTCAGTTTGTGATTATACAATCTACACTCTACTGATTATCCCCGTGGTTTCTGCAGTCTACTCAGTTTCTCAGTGATTTCTAAAATCTACTCATTCCTTCCCTCTGTGATTTCTACAATCCACCTATTCCCTCAGTTATTTCTACAGTCTACTCATTCCCCAAATGATTTCCACAATCTGCTCATTTTCCCTGTAATTTCTACAAAATACTCGTTTTCTCATTGATTTTTACAGTCTGATTATTAACCTAGTGATTTCTATAATCAACGTATTCCCCCAATGAATAAAAGTCGCTAACCGATAGTTTGTCATGTGATCACGATCAGTCGAGGCTTAACCAGCGGCCATGAATACGGCTCCTGCTCATTATCTCATTTCTGCAGCCCACGTAATTCCCAATGGTGATTCTCACAGTCTAAACGTTCTGCTCGTTCTTTCAGTGCCTCGAATCGAATGTTTTTGACCAGCAGGAAAAGAAAATTCTTTGGAATCTTGCAGTCGTAGAGTCTTTGTGAGGATTTGCCTTTCCAAGTAAATGTGGATGGACTGGACAAAAAGTACTCATGCCAAATCCTGGTTTCTTTTCTTTGTGCGTTATTGGCATCTTGAACTTCTTCGCGTTTTTATTTCTACAGGCGTCTCACACAGATGAAGACAAGCCGCCTTCTGAACGCCTTCCACTAATTAGGAATTATTCTGTGATAGCGATGACTGCTCGACCGCCTCGTTCAATGACTTAAAACTGAACTGATAAGCGGCATCTGCTCGGGAAGACAATTAGGGGTCCTCCTTTCTACACTCCAGCCAGTGTTGATACAAGCAAGATATACAGATGGCCCGTATTTCAAACGCACCCATTAATTTAGGTTAAGATGTGAACTTGCAACAGACAGGTTTAAGTGGTGAGGGCTAGAGTTTGGTTAGGCTAGTGTTACCCAAAACAAGCAGTGGCTGCTAGCCTAACCAGTAGTCAAGGACACAGAACGGACTTGCGCAAGAGAATTCTCCTGCTAGAATGCGGTTAGTCCCTTACAACACACTTTGTTCAACCGGGTATTTTCATTTCTAGCACCAGCCCCGCTCTCTCTCAGACGTATTGGGTTTCGTACTGGCAGCACGGCAAGGGTTAAGGCTGGGACACGAGGATTCAATCAAGCATTAACATTCTTCTCACCCAGAACAGCGCCACTATCGATCCCTCTTGACTTTCCAAGAGGAACAAATCGAACGCAAACAGGATTCGCCCTTTGAAAACAGTAAAGGGAGGAGAGAAAGAGGGTTAGAGAGAATGAATAAGAAAGGCGAGACAGAAAGAGAGAAGGGAGAGAGAAAGAGTGGAGAGATGTCAGACAGAGAAACAAACAGCCTAGTTCATCGATTCCGTTGTTTTCTTCATGGATTGTAAATCTAGCTTACGTATATTCGTATGAATGCTGTATTACGCACGCATTTTTCCGCCGTATACTTATTCAAGCCAATGAAAGGCGGCTATTTTCCGGTAACGGAAATATGTTAAAACAACCTAGTAACAAACATGAAAGGTCTTACAGGGCAGCTAATTGTAAACATGCTTCTCAGTTCCATAGTAGGAGTGTGAACAAGTAAAATAAGTTGTGTTAGCTGTTTAAGAGCGGTCGTGATCTATCAAATACCCTGCATTTCCGCCATGTTGATCGGATTAGTGTTTAAATAGAAAACAGAGGTATTTCCACGGAATGGGCAAATCCTTGATTCTACTCCAGGTTATTCAAGCTGGGTTTCTTTGTTTACACAAACATGACAAATATTGTCCCTTTGTTCCTTGTATGTCTATGTCTCCGTGTGTATAAAGTTGCCTTGACTTTAGTTACAAGTTTTCGGAGCTTTGCGCAGTACAGAAGCTCTGTCACTGGCAATGTGTAATAGAAAAAAATCTTCCCTGAGTGCTTGAAGCAATTTCGCAGATTCATTGCTGTGGTGTGAATAAACATGGTGGTTCCTTCGCGCCAGCCTCCTCCATCCTGACGGGATTGAAAAGTAAACAAATTTGAAGTGTTGCTGGACAACGCGGATCAAGCTGACATCAGCGATCAGGTCAAAGCTATATAGCTTACCTCCCCTAAGCTCTCCTTTAAAAAGAAGATAAAAGTTGTGGTAGAAATTGATCTATTTTGGTCTTGGGAATGCCTCAGAACGAATCCGGTCCCAAGAACCCAACATGTGGGGACGGAGTGCTATTTTAAACCGATGAAGTAAGGGGATCAGTTTAATCGCTTTCCTATTTACTTCCCCTAGCACACGACGCAAGAATAAATGGAGGGAGATGGCATCTAATGTATGTCTGCCTCTTGTTCCATCATGCTGGCCTGTCAAGCAGTCTGTCTTGCAGGTCACGTCCCTGTGTCTGTCCCTGAATTGCAAAGAAGACTTGCTTCTGCGTGTGTTCGAACGCGTGTGTGTGTTTGCGCGCGCACGTGTGTTTGTGAGTGTGAGCGCGAGCTTCGATCATGTTCGTTTATGTTAGAATATTTTTCCATCTGCTTTTTTTGTGTCCGACATCAATCCGTCCAGTCGTCTGTCTGTCTGTCTGTCTGTCTGTCTGTCTGTCTGTCTGTCTGTCTGTCTGTCTGTCTGTCTAAATGCATGTCTGTCTAAATGTAGGTCTGTCTAAATGCCTGTCTACCTGCCTCTATGCGTATCTGCACGTCTGAGACATGCAGTGAGTGTCCACTCACCGTCACCACCATCTCCACATCGAGAAAATATTCGGGACTACTTTCTAAATGCCATTTGCTTCTGCATTGTGGACATATTTAATCACAACGGAATTTCACGTATATCGATCGTCTTTGCTACGTAACTGAACTAATATTAAGCCGACGTCCACGTTTCTCTCTCTCTCTCTCTCTCTGGTTATCTTTCAGCCTGCCTGTCTACCCAGCTGCCTGGGACTTCATGCTTTCAGTCATCATATAAGGCTAATTAACATTTCTTTCTCTTTCATCTTCTCTTTCGTTCTTCCTTTCTTCCCTTCGTTCTGTCTGTTGTATTTCTGTCAGTCCCTGCCTTTGGTATTATGTTCTTGGTACTATTTGAACAGCTGACTTTTCTAACAGAATTTTTATGTCTTTGTTTCAGCTGATACCTACAACGTCAAAAGAGGTAAAACCCATCTTTCCTTACCACTAATGCTCCCTAAGGGTTATTTAGCATTGCTTATAAACAAATCCTCATTGAATTAAGATTCGACCGTTAATAACCGTATTGTTCTTCACAAACACTACAATGCCACAAAAGGTGTAACACCCCCACCCCTAAAAAAACCTCGATAACGCTCTTTTCTGCACACTTTGTTCTCGGGTAAATAAGAAGTCCGTGTTTACAGTCAAATAATGTAGATATCTCCACACAATACCCCGGGTTCCTCAAAGAAGCATGCAACGTTTTAATGCAAGATAACCTTATTTTCCAAAGTTCAATGGTTTTATTAACCCAACGACTGATTAATGTTATTAGACACGCGGTGAAGATCAAAGCTTATTACTGTAGCAAAAACTATGGCATTCATTTTTTGTGTCAATATTTTCTCTTCGACGGCAAAGTGTGAAGGAAATCCTAAATACGTGATCACGTGATTAACTATCTCATAGGGCGTGCAAAGGGGATTTGGATTGGGCCGGGGGGGGGGGGCGGCGGGGGGATTTTTTACTTGTAAAATATCTGACAAGTTTCATCTATCAAATTTTTTTAATGTTTAGATTTTGCCAGTTTTTATTTTCCCATTTGGTAATGAATTTTGCTCTGTTAAATTGTTTCGTCTGTTTTAAGTCCATGAAATAGCTATTTAAAGGGAGGGATAGGAGAATTCTAGCAGACAGAAGCAATAATTTCTGGTGCGCAGACAAATAGAACAGGAATCTCAATTAATTAAAGGGAAATACACCCAAACAAGACACGTCAGTGAACAATTTATAAAACCAAGTTTTACACCAAGGGCTGAGTGGCATCTACCAAGAGTCGTCTTCCTGACGGCAGTGCTTAACACAACACAATCATGTTCGACGAACTCGAATCGTGGAACAGGTTTTGGTCAAGAAAATGCATCGCTGCCGCGCATGAATCTTGCTGGCGCCCAAGCCTAAGCTGCCTAGTCCTGCTCTACACTTAACCACGACCCTGAGATCTTTGTGGCGATGCCAACAGTGCCTACCAATAAGCCGGCCTGATACTTGGAAATGATGATGCCTTGTCCTGCTTAACCCCGTCAGAAAACTTTAAACAGCCATTGAGCAAAATGGCTAGTCTGCTCGATTACGATTGCCTGTGAGGCTCACAAGAACTTTCAAGTTTATGTAAACATCGCCACATGTGATTCAGACTGGATTCTCACCCGGCCATTCTTGTATGCCGAGAAAAGGGTGCGGCATCCGAGAAGGGTTGTGGAGGGGTGGGGGAAGAGAGGACAGATAGGGAGGTTAGGGGATGTTCTGCAATGTCAGTCCATGACGATTAATGTGTAATTTTAGTGGCCTGGTGCAGAGAAAAAGCAATATTTTCATTTCTTTGTTTTCTATTAAAAGGGCCTAAATGGACTTTTATAAGCTCGAATAAATGTTATTGTTTTATCAACTATTTTAAATGGCAAAACATAAAACAAAAATCGCGTTCTCGTTTTGCTCTGTTTTAACACAGAGCATTATCTAAAGACACGATATGGCAGAGTGGTTCGTACTTTTGCTTCCGACTTCCCCCGTTCGGTTTTCTTTACTGCCGTGTCAAGCTTCGCTGTTTCCCAGCATGCCATCTTTGACTTCGCTCAATGTCGGGTTCACTTAGGCTGTGAACTGTTGACATCCCTTTTATTTGTTTTTATTGCAAAACAATGACTTTGTTATGCGTCCCTCTCCTTCTGTTTTGCCACTTTAGTGGGTCTGTTCTGTTGGTCGTATACTTTATCTTGTCTTGGTCTTATTTCAATTAATGATGTCAGTTTTTTCCCTGCACAGTTGTAGACAACAAACATCGGCTCGACAACAGTCATGAATGTGGTTTGCTAAGTCTTCATAAAAGCCACTACTTTAATCTACTTCAATCATGTCCTGAAAATACCGAAATCTTCATTTCTTATTAATCAGACACTACCACTTAACTTTCTGCAATGATAGCCTTTTCGCATAAATGTCCTCTTCTTGCTGTTTTTAACGTAATATACACGCACGACCAAAGATATGTCCTATCGAATTTCCGAAACTCGTCCAAGTTGCTGCCTTAATCTCATTCTGGGATTGTGCCTTCACTAGTATATTGCTATATGTCAAAAATCAATTGATGTGAGTTATCCTCGCCTATTTTACTAGCCAAATAAAAGTGGCCTAAGTAAAAGCGTAGGGACGGTACCTAATGGCCTGTCCAACGCATCATAAGATTTGTTTTTAGAATTTTGTATCCATTCGTTGCATTTATTTTGAAATGCACGTTGGATGTGTCATGAACAAAAGCGTCGAAACTTACTTTGCAGTTTGTGTCTCGTCTCGTCTCGTCGCGTCTCGTTGCGTCTATTTGTCTTGTCTTGTCTTGTCTTGTCTTGTCTTGTCTTGTCTTGTCTTGTCTTGTCTTGTCTGTATAATTCTTTCTTTGGTATATTTTCCCCAATCTTTTCTTCCTTTTCTCCGCCTATCTGTTCTCCTGTATGTCTGCCAGTCCTTCCCTCTGTCTGTCAAAACTATTTTGGGAAAATTGTGCCGCATTTATAAAGCTGATTGCATTCTAATGGAGCATTTCTGATTCCAGGAACAGATAAAGGAAACAAGGGGAATCCCTCAGCCCGGCTGCACCTTTCAAGCCACACAAGCCGCTGTCTTCACTGTTTCACGGTTGTGTGCGTTCTGCTGACAGTGTCTGTGTCGTTAATGTTGACACTGGGCACGTGGAACCCGTACGGTTGACAATTCCCCTTTTCTTGTCATCCAGACAAGGTTTGCGCTTCTTTCTGCATGGAGAACGCACAGATGAACTACCGCGTTTTGGTGACTAACTCACACTATTGAGGAAGCGAGCATGATGCAGAACTTCTGACATCGGTGGTGATGTAATTAGGCTCTGCTTCCAACACTGCAATGCTACAAAGGTCAAGGCTCACGACAAACGGTCGTGCTGCCATGGGACGTTTCCAAGAGACCCTTCTGTTAATACAGGCGATAACTTTAAACATAAATGGTAAGAGCAAAGTTGTTGCGAACATTCCAGGAACTCCCGGAGAAGGTGAGGCGTGTGCTTCTGGCAAAGCCTGCTTCTCGATTACCCGCACCCCAGTGGAAGCTGATCAGAAGTGTGCGCTTGCGCAAACAGGAAAGTGTACACGTTGTATAGTTACCGAACTCGAGTTCTGTGCGAGATAGGTGTGCGTCTCTTAGCGCAAACGCACTCTAGCGGACAGTGGAAGTTGAGAGACATCATGTTTTCAGCACGCTCAGAAAATTTGATTTCCGAACTAATCACCTCATTACTCCATTCGTTTTCTACCTCTGTCACGCCAGTCGTTGGCTTACTTCTTCACTCCAACCCCTTAGCCCTTGTCCAGTAGCTCCAATCTTTTTTTCTGTTGGTTAGTTTACCACGAACCAGCACTTAGGCTACACATGGATAACACAGTCAGACTTACAGACCTCATCAGGTAGCGCCGATTAACCGCCATGAAAGCAACTTGCCAGGAAGTAGAGGAGCTTCATAGGATGTCACACAACAAACCAGACTTTTTTCCCTCCGCCTGTGAGCGTTCTGCTGCAGCACGGAAACATTCGTTCCAGTGACCCAGTCTCCGACAAGCTGTCTGAGACAATCTGGTCTTTGGTACCCGACCAGGTAACACAAAGAGACAAACGCAGGTGGAGGGAGGTGTTAACTGATACGACCTTCGAAATCCAGACCCTTCGCTGTCGTGATTACAAGAACTTAGCTGCATCTTCTCTTTCCCCGAGAATACGTTCAGAAAAAAATTGGTCCAGGAATTTCAGGGGGGGATTTCAGGATTTTTCATGGACTTGTTCACTTGCAAGATGTGTGCGTGTGGGTGAACACATGTAACAAATATCTCTTTATCTGTATTTTTAAATTACATTGCATTGGGCGGATTGACAATAACGCATTTGTGTACAGGAGTTTAGTGTCAAGAGTGCTGCGATCGTGCTGGTTCTACTTTCTGGGAATGAAGACCAAAACTGGTTCCCCTTAAGATAAATGTGTGCCGGATAAGCAAGATTTGTAGCTTGTGCAGAAACGAATCAAACTCTTTGACCAATACCCAGAAGACATATATCGGATATAGAGTCTTCGGTTAGGATCGCTGGAGATGAAACAGGAAGAACAGCAAGTATGACAAGAACGGCTGGATTTCTTGCATACCATCAAAACGTCCTCGGGTTGTACGCAGAGGCGCAGTTCGTGTACTGCTGCGCCAACAAAGAACGATTAGATGAATGCATTCTGCGGAGAAGAGCCCTTTCTTTCGTAAGCGACAAACCTAAAACTGAAACTTTCTGCGGTGGCTGATAAATCATAACAATGTCGGAACAATTAAAAAGCGGTTGTTCTTGAGAGCAGAATCCTAGTGTTCATCTTCTGGGGAGAAGTTGCAAGGACTACAGGGTTGTAATGGTGAAAAGATTCGGCTAGAAAGACTACTGGTGAAATGAAGCAAGAAACAAATGGCGAAAAGGGTGTTACAATCACTTGCTAAAACGCAGTTTTCAATATATCGCGTTGCAAAAGTTACAGTTTGTGTTTAAATCTCTCCTCTCCCTGTATTAAAATCATTCAACCTTAATAACAGTGATCACAGTTTGATTAACAAGTTTCTTAAAATGTCAAATAAAATTGCACTCATATTTCTAAATTAAGTGACCAGTAACTTGCTAAAACTTGCTGTGTCAAATATCACCCAATCGTTAGCTTGTCTCATCATGTACGTAAAAAAAAAAGCTTTGTGGGGGGGGG
>SMGT01005763.1:305762-319601 GCA_004794575.1 Lanistes nyassanus
GCAGCAGGGGAGAATGTAATGGAAAACGGAGAGGAAATGCGATTTTATGATATAATATAATTTCATTACAATCGCATATTTCTCTTCCTTCCTTCTTTCCTTCCTTTCTTCGTTCCATCTCTTATTCATTCGTTCATTTGTTCGTTCGTTCGTTTTCTTCTTTTGTTCCCTCTGTCCTAGACCGCCTCGATTGTCTAGAGGTTAAGGCGCCCGTTTTTGAGGCGGGAGGTCGGTTGTTCGCATCCCGGTCGAGTCATACCTAAGACTTAAAATTTGGCAACATAGAAGCTGCCCTGCTAGGTGCCTGGCACTATAGGGAACAGTACTAGGACTGGTTGGCCCGGTGTCTGTATAATGTGACTGAATCTGAGTGAAGCCTGTATTGCGACAGTAGCCCCACGTGTGGCAGCACGTGAACTTTGTCTAACACCGTCCTGATATGTACAATACAGCGGGACGTTAAGCACCCACCCACCCCCACACCCACCATGAGAAGAAGAAAAAGACTTGTAGATCTCCAGTAAGCAAACAATTGTTAGAAGTTTCCATTACGTCAGCCGTGAGGCATGGATAAGATGTGAGGTTAGGCACTGCTTTGGTTAAGACCGACAGATTCATTAGAATCACCACTCGATTGTTATTTTTAAGCGATTACTGATCTTGTAAACGTCTCATTAACACTTTTGCGTTTCATTGTAGTCACAGTCGTCACAAGCGGTTGCAGCCTCATACACCGCTCGTTAATATACCAGCCTCCTCCGGTATGTAGGAACAGTTCGTTGTCGTCACCATCTACAGACAGAAAAGATATGCAGGTCATGAATGAATCATTTTCTTTATAGACTTTGTAGCGGGACAAATGTGGGCTTGGTAGATGCCAATTCTAAATTTAGAGTTGTGCTGCTGTCTCTACAGTATAAAACATTCGAAGATGCAAATACGAATTTTGTAAAAAGAAAAATGCTTGGCCATGTGTATCGCTG
Organism: Lanistes nyassanus; assembly: GCA_004794575.1. Taxonomy (NCBI): domain Eukaryota; kingdom Metazoa; phylum Mollusca; class Gastropoda; order Architaenioglossa; family Ampullariidae; genus Lanistes; species Lanistes nyassanus. Next base: position 306,746 of record SMGT01005763.1, read on the forward strand.
GTGTTCGTGCTCCGTAGGCCAGTAAAACATCACATGGTGACCTCATTACTTAGGATGTTCTCGTCATGTTGTCTTGTGTGCCTTGCTTAATAAGTTACGATTAGCAGGACTGAAGTGGAAAACGTATATGCATTCCTAGCATGTCTAGCCCGCGGACCATCTTGAAAGATGTCTGTCTGTCCATCCGTCCCTCGACAAGCCTCCCACTTGTAAGCTTCGTCTCTCCAGACCCCTTTCCTTCCTCGACCCCCCCCCACCCGCTTTTGGGTTCCCCCATCCATTTCCTCCTTCCACTACACCTCCCTTATCCTCCTCCCTCTCCCATTCTCTTTCTCTCTGTTCCCACTCCCCCCCCCCCTGTGCGCGCTTGTGTACTTGCGTTCGCACTTCCATGGGTGCGTGCGCGTATAGTCGTCTCCATATCTGATCATCTGTGATTTTTTTTTACATGTGTGCGCGCCCACACGACTATATTCACGTTGGGGCCTGATAGTCTATGCTTCTACAGTGTAAATGTTTAGTATTACACATTTACCCCAGCTCTCTGCTATCTGATACCCCAACCATCAGGATATATCTCTTCCTAAAAATCATCCATGCCGTATACATACAATACAGTCTTCGACGGCTAGCCCGTACACACCTCTACAACAAAAGTAATGGCTAGATATAGCGAGGCTACCCGACAGGACTTTTAATTTATTTTTTAAAACTATTTGCCATCCTCGTCATCTCCATCCACTAAATTATCCTTTAACAATAAGCATTTTCCGTTTGCTTAGACTGTCACTTTTTTTAAAATTTGTGTTATCACCCCCTGTTTTGTGGAATAGATCGTTATTTCGCGCAGCCTAGAAAGCCCACGCTTGCCTGCCTGCTTGCAGCCTTGTCATGCAATCCTCTTTCTAATCGCGTGACTTGGGTTTTCACTTCTTGTTACCATTTATCACAGTCTGTTCATTTTCCCCTCTTGTTACTTTACACCTCACCAGTTGCAATTTATCTCATCTCCAATGTCCTTTCATTCTTTCCGTCCTTTAAGCAGACGTCCGTGATTGATACAATCAAAGAATTATGAAAACGTAAACACATAAACACTTGAAAAGTCTTCGTGAAATGTTGGGGTCTGCATGTTCGTGTCAACGTTGTTTCTGTCGAAAAGTCTTGGCCGACCAATCATAAGCTACAAGGAGGCGTTAATTCCTGATCCTGTGTGATTCTGCAGAAGACTTCACAGGGGAGACTACCTAAGGCTTCGAATGCAAAAGTGCTCATCAGAAAGGAACTGAAATAATTCCTGGCTGGACGTTAAATGAACGATTTCCTGCACCATTTACGAAAAGAACGAAAAACTTACCAACATGTCAGCTATTACCAAATGTCTTTTATTCTCAACACAGTGTTAGTTTAGAGGGATTTTTTTTCTCTCTCGTTGTCTGCTCACGTCAGATATCATTTACACTGACTTTGCAGTTTGTCATCTACGTGTTATTGTGCATAATCATCTTCTGATGCCGATGAACATTTTCCGCGTTAACGACAGTTAATCCGTTGATAAGAATGGAAACAGGTTAACCGTTGTGAACTAAAGTTTCTTTCTTCATATGAGGCCTTATACACGAGAGAACAACGCTCACTCCTAAGTTCATATTTACGTCATTTCGTGCAATCAAGTGTAAATTTTCCAACCTTTTTGTGTGGTGGTAAAATTATATAGTCGTGTGTATATTTCTATAGGTTTTGAGGAATAGGTGGCGTGACCCGTTTGATTACGTGGTAGACGAGTCAACACATTGCCTAAGACTTCATAGAAGATGTTGCTTTCTTTTATAAACATCTTCCACAGTTCAGGACAGTAGTGTTTGGAAACTGTACCCTCCACTCCTCTCTCTCTCTCTCTCTCGCTCTCGCTCTCTCACCTCCTCTCTCTATCTCTCTGGTTGTAAACGTAATGGTGTAAATATAACATTTTATGCACTGTACATCTGTATTGCTTATGTTTTCAATGTATAAAATGGTTTTATTCTGCTGGACTGAAAGTTAAAGTTGTTCTGAAGTGTGATTGTGAGTGTCGCTGTAGATCGTTATACAGAAGATGCATTTCGACAGCTTGAGGCTAGGTCATGGGGCCGAGACGTCTTCTTACAAACGGAAAGCGTACGGCGATAGATTTTAAAAACCCTACAAATGTCTGCTTGCATCAGGTACGTCGATTCGCTGCTTTTTTCACTCGGTCGCTCGATCACTCCCTCGCTCGCTCCCTCTCTCCCTCGCTCGCTCCCTCTCTCGCTCGCTCGCTCCCTCATTCGTTCGCTCACTCGCTCTCCCACCCAGCCACTTGCTCACTCACCATTTCACTAGCTGGTTCGTGTCGCCTTTTTCATACGTTTACGATCAACGCAATCATTGGCAGGCCCAAAGACAAGACCACCACAATGACTGCAATCCAAACCAGCCTCGGGCTGCACGACCGTTTGTATCTGCCCTTCTGGCCATAAGTGCGATCGTTAGACCCTTTCGCCCTGCGTATTTTATGTGCATCTTTAGATGTAAACACGAAATACCAAGACCCATGCAGCCCAGCCTAAGGCCACCGTATAATAATCCCTGTATGGCTATACCAGTGGGTTAAATGGAGCGTAAAAGACAATTGTATTCGGGAAGAAAAGAAACAATAGCTAAAGGGTTCCATTTCACAAGCTTACACGATTTTCCAATCAGCAGTGTGTAAAAGGCCCATATCAGCCTGATACTATTAACTGCATTTTTCACAAATCTATTTGTTACCCTTATAGGGGAGTAAACAGAAGCCGATTTCTTCGATCGAGACTAATGCTCTGTTAACTGCTTTCACACAGACATAAACGAAAGAACTTAATAATAAATAAACAGTTGTCATTTATTGTCTTCATTTGGTAGGGACTTGAGGCCGTATGAGATGCTTTTGGACATGTATATGAATGTGTGTGCAAACACGGAAAATAAAACTTTTTTGTTTTCATCTTATCTAACCCTTTTGCTATAGTTGTTTGGCAGTGATCGAAGGTATTGTTGCGAATGGGGGACAACTGCTGTTGCCCACGTCCCAACTAAATACTAGATGTCTTAATTTACTTTTATTGCTCTTCCTTGTATAAAAATAGTAATAATCTGTCCAAGGAAATTTCTAAAAGAGTTCAATTAGAAAATGCAGACAAATAACTGCAATACGCGTTATAATGTGCGTGCGTGCGTGCGTTGTACGAGACTGATTCAATTGAGATGTCAGCTCCAATAATCCAACTACGAGATTGCTGTGTGCGCATGCACGAAACCCTTTCCCCCACCAATCACACACCTATCCGGCACGGTAACTTAACAAACAATTCGGCACGCAAAGTCAGAATCGTTCACGGTCAAGAAAACCGGGCTGGGGACCCTAGTTCAACTACTTGCATTCTAAGCTATTAATCTGGCGTGCATTCTCGCGCTTGCGTACCGTCAATATTTCTGTTGACCAATCACGGATAACCGACTGCCTGCAAATACTGCACACGAAGAGAGAGAAACATTGTTGCAAACTCTGACAGCGACTTTTGGGGAGCAGGGATGGTTTTTATGGTTTGGAATACTTTACGTTAATTTACAGTTTGGTCATGTTGCCTGGTGTTCAGGAACCAGGGCTGGCTTGCATGACCGTTCTTATCTCCTGTTCATAAAGATGCAAGTAAAATGCACAAGTCCAATGGGGCTTACGAGCGCTCAGATGACCGGAAGAGGAGCTGCGAACGTTCATGCGAACCATCCCAGGCTCCCAAGTTGACTCTAATATCGTTCACACGTTCGGGTGTGGATGAATATGGATATCTATCCATGCTGTTTGTGTTTCTTTAAAGGAAACGAAACGTTTTGTTCACTGGATTGTTTGCTTCACTTCTTCGTACTAGATGCGTGGAGGTAACCGCACCCTGGGACCCTCCCAGTGATTTTTAAAACCCACCCCTGAAACACACAACCTCACATACACCATCACAAAATTATTTTCTCGCGCGGAAGTACACATTAGCACAACAAACTCAGTTATAGACATGCTCGGCATTCGCACTTCTTTTCTTTCTCTCTTTCTCACGCGCGTGTGCAAGCACGCACGAATGCACGCACGCACGCATCGACAGAATGAAGGGGTAAATGAGTAAAAGCCTGTGTCTTCAATATGAGCTTGTGTATCTTCTCCGAGTCAGTTTTGTGGAAATTGTTGATATCATTCTGTCATGAAACTCAACGCTGCATGTTTTGCCTTTCCCCGCCATCTCTGCCAGACACACTTATTAGAAGAGCTTTTTCCATTTGATTTCAGCACACTAGACTGTGTCTGCACAAGTCGCACCGTGCCATTCACTACAAGAAATATGGATAAGCGCAGACAGTTTTAACAAGTCTTGAAAAAGCGCTCAACCTTGAGCCAAAACCCTCGGAAAGTCGACGACAAAACTGTAGACAGAAAAAGGCCTGAGTGAGCGAAACCTGTTTGTACGAGAATCACACAGGCACGCATGCGTGGGTTCACATGTTCACGAACACCAGAGTTCATATGTATACGCACGCCATGTGCTTTGTTTCAACGTCTTGATTATCTTTGTCTGTGTGATACTCTTTAATTAAACTACTCCTCTTTTTTTAAAAAAGTGCTTGAGCTGTACAAATAACTTGGGGTGGGTGTTCTGTCCCTTAGATATCCAAGTACCTTTCGTCCATTTCAAAGAGATTTCCTCTTCTCATACTACTCTCGTCAATGCTGCTACTCCTCAATGTTTGCCCATCAGATTCTGCAAACTCCTTCCTATCTTTTTTTGTGCCAGATATTGACAGATGAGCATTGAGAAAGCTAATGAATAAAAATGCCGAACCTTTCATTTCGCCGGTTGAACTTTAGCAGTGCAATCAGAGGGAGGCAATTTCATCAACAGGCAACCTCTCCCTGTCGCCCGGGGAGAACAGCCCAGCTCTCTTCGATAGGGTTTTGATCACCCCCACCCCCACCTTTCACAGAATCTCCCATTCGCTTTCTAAGGTACTCCACCACACCGCTCAGAGGTTTTAGCAAAGCATACAAAATTGACTTTTAGGAAACGAAGACACAACACACAAGTTCACAGGCAATTCGTATTCTCACTCACACTCGCTCGCTATGAGCAACTGAGCCACTGAGCCACCCACTACCCACCAACCCACCCACTACCCACCAGCCCACCCACTCACTCGCCAACCTACCCACCTACCCATTCACTCACTCACTCACTCAGTCGGTGGGTCGGTCGGTGTTTCTCCTCCTTTCTCTCAGACACCAAGCTACTCACCTATGGCCGCACAAACACACACAAAAGTAACACTAAGCACTGAATGAACGGAGATGGCCGATTGAATGCAATGATGTCTGGTGACGAGGAAGAAGATAATGCCTTTACTACGTAGACACAAGTAAGAAGACAGTGTCAACGAAATCACTAAGCCCACCGCAGTGACTGTGGATAAGCTGCGCCATATAAATTACTGACGTCAGCTCTGCCACAATATCGTTACCCCATACGTCACGGTGTGCGCACACAGACCTCGTCTTGGGACATCGCATTCGCCAGTTCTGGCAGCCGATTTGTTTCTTTTTCTTTTTTTAGGTCAGGAGAGAACTGGGATCAGTCTATACAAGACAAAAACAGAAACAAAATCGGTTTGAAAACATCAGGATGTCCTGCACGAAGTCCTCATGAGCCGTAGTAATGCCGCCTCGAATTGCAATGGAAACTGAAGCAAGGGGAATAACAAAAGAATAGTTCTATCTAGAACACAATTGTCTCCCATGCAGCGACAAATTCCGCTCAGCTCCTGGTTTCGTGGTATAGTGTCTCATCATCATCAGCAGCAGCAGCAGCAGCAGCTGTTTCATGTAATTTGATTCAAATATTTATTTTTTGTTCTTTTGTGAATAAGAAAAAATGATTTTCACGCTTTCACTCTTTTTTCTATGTATGTATGTCATCGTGGTATAATAAAGCTAGTAGGTTAAATGTTGGTCACCACAAGAGATAATGAAAGACGAGGGGTCTGGATAGCTCAGTTAATAGAGCTGCGGACTAACAGACGGAATGCTGCTGGTTCGAATCCAGGTGTGGTAAAGTATTATTTCCTGGAGTTGCACATCGTCCAAACTCCATTCACCTTCTCCTTGCACATTAAATAGCCTGTCCGCGCTGGGCATCTTACTGCTATCAGTCTGGTGGTTCTATTAGTACACAGCTTAGTAATAGGACCCCACCCAACCCCATAGTGCGAAATCACCACGAGGCGGAAGCACTGTCCCTTTAAATAACCAACCAACCAGATAATGAAAGATAATGGTGAAACAAATAATATACCATCAGCGACAAGCTTAATTATAGTGAATTAACCATCGATGACTAATAAACAAAAACGGAAAAAAGAGAATTGGAGGGGGGGAGATGTGGGGTTAGAAAATAGGATGGTTGAAGGTAATTTTGTTGAGACAGGTACCACATGTACCACTGATTTTAGATATTGATCAAAGTTTTTTTAATGGATTCACTCTTCGTGGGTATACTGCCATGTAGGTCAAAAACTATTTCAGTAATGTAATGTTTGAGTTATATAACACAAAAGGCATTCCTAAACCTTCATAATTTAGTGTCACGATGTAACAAAAGGAATAAAAGCGGTGGTGCTATGTAAGGGAGTTAAAGCACTTCTTTTAGAGCGCCCAGTTGTTTCCCTTGCATCGTCTGGGGACAGAACGTCAACGGTTTCTATGGGAGGTAAGCAGGAACGAGTAAATATCGACGACCGAAGAAGGACTACTTCCCTTTGGTCTCTGGCCCCTTCTGACTACCGGGCGAGGTAAAAGAACATATTTATTGTAGGGGTAGACATTCGCAGGGTTGTCTTTGAGATTATGTCTCGATGATTACTTCCATAATCGTAAGGGCTGGTCCACTGGTCCATCTGTAATTCAATTCAATGGTAACTACATGAAATCTGTGCCACGTTAAATACTTCAGAAAGGGAGTTTTTAAAAAAAGGTCAACGTTTCGAGGCAATGACACCTTCATCAGGACAGGTCACACACACGCAAACAAGATAATAAACTTTAAAACAAATAGATCAAATACAAAGAAATGACTTCTCTACACTGTAGCTGACTGACCCACCCAAACCGATTCTGAAAGCATTGCAGGAACGCAGGCAGCACATCCAAAAATCTAAGAAGGTGTAATAGAGTGCAGCATTTATGCATATAGTCTTAAGACTTCCTCGTGTAAAATAAATACACGACTTAGCATGGGAAGGACAGCGAATGTCTAAAGTGTTAATTACAGGTTGCAGAGTAAGGATTATGCGAAAATGAGCGGAAGTCTTGTTAACAAAGGTTATTTGTAGTTGTTAACTTGATAATACGAAGGGTTTGTAATAACGTTATTCTCTGGCATTGAGCTGACAGTTAGGAGCCAGTGCTTACCATTTCCGAACCAAAATCTTATATGCGCCCCCTCCGCCCACCCCTCCCCTCAACAAAAAAATCTGATTGTCCCCCGTTCCTCCCTGACCCACACCAGCGGCTGTTGTAACACTGTCGGCCATCTCTGGCTCGCTGCTCGGTGTCTGACACCATCGACATCTGTGTTCTTTTGCCAGCGAGACATTCGGAATCACGCGAGGTCTTGGGCAAAAAGGCGAGACCGGAAATGGGGAGAGGAAATACCCGAGAGTTCCATTAGAGGGAGTCATCAGTTTTGCGCGCGCTAACATTTGACAGGGCAAGTCAAGTAACGGTCTGCGCTGATCTCTGAAAAGAGACGTTAAAAGCCGGGTGGGCAGAAGAGCGCGATGCGAAGCCAAAGGGTCTCTGCCCTGCGGTAAAGTGTCAATGCCGCTACTTGTTTAATCGAGTGACTGTAATCTTTCGCCTCTCTCGCCCTCTTGGACGGATCGAGGCGGAAATGAATCGTAAGTTTGGGCAGGCGCTCTTGTTTGTCAGCGAACCACACTGTGCCCGATGTAGCCTATTTGACCAGTGTTAGTCCTCTCTTTTGAATTGTTACTCACGCACGGAAAACGCTTCAACACGGCGGAAAGTGTATTCTTCACCCCCTGTCAATGCCAGGCAAAAATAAACAGAACAACACAGGCGTTAATTTCATCCAAAATATTTGTGTAAGCGCACAGCCTTCAGTAGGGCGCAGAGGAAGGTAACAAGGATAGCACATTAAATCATCTTTTTACAAGGAAGAAAATGAAGCTTTCGCACGAAACCAGCTTGGTCCAGTTCCTTCTCTTTCGGGATTGTCTCCGTGCGTTTAATGCCAAATCGCACCTTTTCGTGACGGCAATACCCATTTCGTTCTCTCCTGCGAGACCTGCAGGGAGTCGATTTAATTCCTTCCTGTTTTTTTGGTCTGGCGTCGCTATGCAAAGATCGCCTTGCGTTTACTTTGCAATTAAGGAGAGTGGCCTGATCAGTCTATAGGCCATGCAAATATTAGTCGTTTTCATCGGATTCCTGTGGCGTGTTGAGGAAATAAAGGCGGGATGAGGAGGGAGGAAAAAATCAGTCTTTGAAGGAGTATCGCCAAAATATCGACTCTCTAGTCGCTTTGAAATGTGAACAAAACGAAGAATGAATGGGGGAAAAAATCCAACTCCATCTTGCAGAGAGAATATCAGAGCGATATCGTGGAAAAGTGCGCGAAGACATTGCGAAAGAATTTCACTTAAACAGATTGGATGTAGGGGGAAGGGGATGTGAGAATGTTTTTCTTCGGGAATTCTGCCTTTCTTTATTAATGCATTGAGAGTTTTGTGCCACAGAGCGTGGTTCGGTGTGTTGCCTGTTAGCTTACATGCGCATGTTTGTGCGCAAGCCAGTGTGAACCTCCAGTCGCGAAACAGTCTCGGGTAGAGTATTAACTGAGCACGAACAGGCGAGTGTGGTAGAGTATTAACTGAGCACGAACAGGCGAGTGTGGTAGAGTATTAACTGAGCACGAACAGGCGAGTGTGGTACGAACGGGCGAGTGTGGTAGAGTATTAACTGAGCCCGAACAGGCGAGTGTGGTAGAGTATTAACTGAGCACGAACGGGCGAGTGTGGTAGAGTATTAACTGAGCACGAACAGGCGAGTGTGGTAGAGTATTAACTGAGCACGAACGGGCGAGTGTGGTACGTGGTTGCGCCCGAGTACAGAGAGGATATATGCTGAGTTGCAGTATGTTGCGGTAAATGCTACCGGAGTGATCCCGTATAATGTTGTGTGGTATAGTACGATGAGGCGTGTGTTTCTATGAGAAATTTGTGTCTGTATTTGTGTGATTTCCTGTGCTGGTGATTGGTGTCGTTCTTTAGTTGTCGCTTTGCTGTATTCTTTGCAGGTACAACATCTCGATGATGCGACATAAAGGTGGCCGATTTTTTGAAAAGACAGAATATTCCCCATCCATAATCTTTCTGGAATGGACAAGATTAGAACATAATTTCAATCAAGGAGGTTACCTCTAGTGACAGATGGGAAAAGAGACATTAAGAGAGATTAGGAAGACGGGAAAATCTATAGGGGAGTTTGCCTTGTCTGCAATAGGCCAAACAAACAAAACAACCAGGAGATATTTACATATGTACATATCGTGGTCAGATATGTTACACCGTGAGGAATGCTCCATAACAGCGGGTCTGAACATTAAGACATCTTTTCTTCGCTCCGTATTTCCCTATAATCTCTGACAAAATGGATATTTGTTTTTTATTTATTTATTTAATCATAAGACCGTTTTTGTTCACTGTACACTGTTGCATATTCTATCAGATTTAGTAATATCCAATCTTTTTCTCTATCTGATAGACTTTGTATCAATGATCACTCAAGGCAAATCACTCGTTTTACTGAAAGCTGCTTCTTGAAATATTTCTTTTCAAATTCGCGTTAAGCTTAATGTTCTGTTTCGGAGACAATGTCTGCTTACGCGCAGACATTTCACGCATATACTCGCGCACGCACGTGCCTATCAGCTCAACCTGCACACATGTGACTCTGTTCCTAAAGTTCACCTCACAAGACCCACCCCCGGCCCAAATAAAAGAATTACAACAAATTAAAGAAAGAAGAGAGACAGAAGGGAACACAAATTTGAAACAAACTCGTATTTTAAGGTCGGAGATTGTTCATCAGAAAAGTTGCAGCTTGGCGCATATCTCTTGGCCTCGCGAAACCACCACCTTTCCTGCTGCAGATCTGAAAACCCACCAGGACTGGGCCACGACAATAAAAAAAATACAGACAACGACGTCAGCTGACTTCTGTAAACGTTGGTACCGGCGGCAGCTCCAACAGTCATCGCTCAGCGGGGTGGCGGCGCTGTGGGTCTGTCGGGGCTCGTCAGTGCGGACGACGTGATGGATGTCCTGCAAAGCTGGTGAGACGCGCCCAGCCCCAGCAGCCAGCCTCCCTCATTGTCTCGCCTGGCTGCCCGGATGGTTCCACTCTGGCAGCGTCGTCCCGGGGCAAAATGGGAAGGGGCAGCAGGGGGAGGAAGAAGGAACAGAGGGGACGAGAAGTACACGGAAAGAGAAAGAGTGGCGCATGCGTGCGCAGTTAGTGAGTATATCGTGGAAGTGAGTGGGCGAGCGAGTGAAGTGAGCGAGTGAATTTGAGCGTGAGTGTTTGGGCGTCCACGCACGTGCGAGTGCGTGGTATTTGCTCTTGCAATTTGTGTTTCGCAGTTCAGATTTTCAAAGAAAAGAAAAGAAAACATAACAAACAAGGCAAAGCAAAAGACAAGAAAACAAAAGAAAGAAAAGAAGAAACTAAACAAGAACAAAACAAAGCGGTTTCTTTCAACGAGTGGCGGATGCCAACAGTTTCTCGTCTTTTACAGAGCTTGTCCGAGAAATCAGTCTCTCGTGGTGTAGTGCAAACGAGTTGGGGGGCTAACCACTATCAAAATAGATTTTGTCGGCAGAGTAAGAGAAAAACGACCTTGAACTGACACTGACTCTGGCCATTGTTTATTGCCCTCCCCACCCCCATCTCCAGTATTCCCTCATATTATTCCATTATTTCTTCATACGGATAGTATGTGCAGCTGGAACAGATGGGAACACCTTCCACAACGTATCTAGACACTTCAAGGCTTGTCTTGGCTGAATCCATGAAAGTTTCACATATTGTCTGGGTCATAAATAATGTTAAGGGCTGCTGTCAAATTACTGGAGTTGGTGCATGTTGCAATAATTATATCCTATTTTTATTTATTAATCCACGCAGGCAATGCATATAAATAAGGATAAAGATGTGTTTGTGTATATGGATAAGGACTATGACATAGCCATAGCCATAGACATAGACATAGACATAGACATTGACATAGACATAGACATAGACATAGACATAGACATAGACATAGACATAGACATAGACATAGACATAGACATAGGCATAGGCATAGGCATAGGCATAGACATAGGCATGGGCATAGGCATAGGTATAGGTATAGACATAGACATAGACAAAGTGTGACATGCCGGGCCGTACCTTAACTTACTGGACTCGACTTCTCCAGAATTACTGAACAAACTTTTATTGTGATCTCGTAAATGTAGATTTAATTGAGCAATCGTCACCACAACCTTTACTGCAACAGGTCAATGGTTTCTACACCAAAGGGTGACGAAGCTATGAAATAATGCGAAAAACTAGAGAAATCTACCGAGGGAAAAGATTCTCATACTCTGACACGTTCGCTCAGTCCCACACAGGCAAAACACTTCTAGCTCAAGAGCTTCCACCCTCGTAAAACACACAACTGCAGCGAACCGTTATTCAACATATATTTCAAACACTAACTGGTTCGACAACATCAAATATATCTGCAGATTATTTACAAAGAATCACCTTGCTCGTGTCTAGGGTAAGACGCTGTCTGATTACGTCATACCACGAGGAATTAGACAAAGAAGATAAACTCCAGAGGGGGAATCAAACTGCGACACGGCCTATGATCACGCTCTATACACAAATACAGTAAGTGACCAACAACAGATCGAGCTCCTACTCTCGTCACTACTGAAACAACTACTTCTGAGATACACAATTCGAAAACAATTCAACGACCAACAATGAAGCTATGACACTTCCATTACCTCCTCTGGCATATCCGGCCACTAGCTTATAATGTCTCCTGTCCCGGGCAGGATAATACCACCTATCTTAAATCAACCCGAGTCCCAGACTCTAAGATAAGTTTATGGTAAGAGCAGTCCTTAACTTATAAGGCGCATCCAGTAGTCACTTACGCGTCTGTTCGTTGACGTGTCGGCGAAATACTTCCAGTGTATTTAGCGTGAGAACTGGAGCTACTCTTCCAACGGCTAAGATGGCGAGAGGTAGAGGTCCGTGGGTCTACGCGTGTCAGCTTCTCTTGGTCTTCCTCCTTCATCTCCCTGTATGTCCTACTCTGTGTGCCTCGATCCCCAGTGCCTCTCTTTTCCCAGCTTAAATAGTATGTGCCCTGACGCCTTAACCTCAATTAAACTGGTTCTGGCCGGCCTAGAGCAGCTACACATAGGTCCATCTACCAGGTGTGAAGAAAGGGAGAGGCGAACAGGCTTACCTAGGAGTGACAGGTGACAACCTAGGAGTGACATGTGACACATAGATACCGGTACAGGTAATGGTATATATCTATATATATCTGGTTTAAACTGAGCTTTTTTTCTCTTCGTAGCTCGCCAGGTTTCTCTAATGGAGCAGTCAGTTTATCAGATCGTAGGTTCCAATCTGGTGTCTAAGACGTACGTCTGCTTCATACACTTGGCACGT
>SMGT01005764.1:0-81409 GCA_004794575.1 Lanistes nyassanus
AAATTATCTTACAACTATGCACCACTTGATTATGTGTTTGACAAAATAGACACCTTACAACAGTTACGTACACTTCTTATCCTATCGCAGGATCACTGCACCCATGGCTATATACATGAAAGACCAAATTGATCCAAGGAACTGTTGTATCAGTGTTGTCATGCCATGTGAAATGATTATTATCCAGCCCAGATAAGGGTTGGGGTTCTTGACAATGAATTTAGTGGCTCCCAACAGTTGCATAGTTGTCTGTCTATTAATGAAGCCTTTTCCAGTGTTTATGCTCTTGGTTCCTTTCCACGTTTGAGATGTATTTAGAGGTAAGCAAGCAGGGTCCGAACACCCCAAACCTTCCAAACAGAATGGAAAATAAAGCTTACAGCTTAGAATTAAAATTATGAGAAAGTTTATTTTCTGATTAAATCATTTTAATTTTCTATTCTATCTTTAGCCTCTGCTTTTTACACAAATCCATCCTTTCTCTCCCCAGCCGACTAACCTCATGACCGGCCCAGGTTTTCAGTCACAAATTATGGGTTCCTTAGTAGCTATAATGACAAATCTATAGTTAAAAGTTCTGCAGTGTTTTGCACATTGCTTCGTGATCTACAGGATCTGGGGCAAGGGTTAGAAATAGTATTTCTGTTTCCAATTCACATGATCAAGCTGCGTGTTTTTATATATATAACTGCATGGTTTCAGTATTTTAAAAACACATTCCTTTGCCATAAACAGCAACTTAAATGTTATGTTGCCCTTTAAACCTGTTACAGATGGGTCCAGTCTTAGCTGGGTGGAATCATGGGATCCTTGTGCCAAGATAACTTTTTAACTTGCATTATTTTACATATCAGAAACATTCCCTCCATTGGATTGCTGGTTTATCCCAATTGTATTTTCATTAATTTTGTGAATGATTTGATGTCAACTAGCGTTTTTGTATGGGTGCATTCAAGGCTTAAGGGTGCATGCACCTCATCACTGGGGTAGTTGTGAATTGGCTATTGTATGTTCATGTTAATCGTCTTTGACAATTTTGAGTGACCATGTATGTCTCTGTTTTTAAGCACTGCCAATTATCAGTGGTAAAACCAGCCCGTTTGGGTGTGTAGATATGACAGGAATGGATTTCATGACTGTGATCTATGCAAAACTGATATTGCAATAAATCAAATATCAGAAACGCCGACTCTTAAAAAGTTTTGTCAAGAGTGTGTGTCATTTAACTCAATTGGCATAATAATATGCTGTTTTTCTTCAATAATGAGATTAAAGTAGCAAACTCTAAACTGAATCAACCGCGGGTTTAGTCTGCATATTTTAAGAGTGGAAAATGGACTCCTGCAAATATGGGTTGACTGGCCAACATATTTTAACCTATAGAGTCTACAGTAAAGACCAGTGGTTAGACTCAAGATTGTAAACGCATGTTTGCCGAAAGCAGCATACAACACAGACGAACGTAGGTTATTAACAATGGTCGAGTCGTTACTGACTCACATTGATGACAAACCAGTCCAAATGGCTTTGTCAAAAGTCGAAAGACAAATACACTCAACACTGTCACTGTGACTGTCGGCAAAATGCTGTAAACTCAATAACTGCAATTAATAATTATAACAATCACAATGAGTTGCCAAAGAATATAATAAAAACGTGAGGAGATAAAAAGAATATATCATCTACTAGCACGAGATCTAGACAACGCAAACATCCTGCTTTCACTGTTAGTGCATAGGCCAATGACCTAGATAATAGTGTAGGCACTAGCAAAAGCCAAAACCGGGCTGTATGGAGGTCCGCGGCCAAAACATCGTCCGCCGGAAGTGCGGTCATCCTGGGCACCAAATACCAAGACACCGCAATATAAACAATATGGCGGACTCCGTGGTGATCTTCAGCGCGAAGTGATGTTTCAAACGCTTTTCGCCGACGTAAAAACGAGTTTAATGTAAAGGTTGGAAATTTTGCAGTACTGTTTTATTTACTTTTCCAAATCAAAGTCTACGTTTATCTCAAAGCCAAAAAGAAGGGGGGCGGGAAGGGGATAAAAACTAGTCAGTAGTCTCTGTGAACTAACGTTAACCTTTTAAAATTAAATCAATGATCGTAGTTAATTCAGTTAAGATTATAAATAAATGATTATTATAGCACTGTTAATCACATAAGGAAGTGGCAGACTTTGACTCAATGTTTGTCGTTTTTAGGTGCTGGATCTCAGTAGGGTAAATACCAAAATATCGTTCAGTGTACATATTTAATTTGAAAGATGTCCGGTATCGCGTATGAGTTTTATTTTCAATGTAGAAGAATAGTACTATTGCATAATATAACGGATCAAATGCACATAATGTATAGAATGCCAGCAACCAGTCCCTGTTATGTTTAGTAATGTGTGTGAACTCATAAGCATGATTTTCTTAAAACATTTGTTTAGAAAACATAAAATGGCATCTTCGCCAACTGAACCTGGAGTCTACCATCCTCCTGTGTCTCTATGGCATTTGGTGGAACAATATGTGCCATCCCATGAGCAGGATGAAATTAAAAACATGCTGGGAGATTCCTTAGTTGAGTTATCTCTTGAACTTCATAATGAGGTAAGACATTCACCTTGAACTTTTATGGTGTACTGCAATCCATGGCCCCTACATAAAGAGGTTGGAACATATTCATGCTAACTGAATATTTTTATAGGTTCTAACTGGTGCTTAGCGGTAAAGAACAGGAATAAAAACTGATTTTTAAATGTGATCACAGAGCTCCTTATATCAAGAACTGAACAGTGTATTTAATGCAGATAAAAGATATCTAATGCATGGCCATTTACGACCAAAAATGGAAGGATTATGGGATAATTTTACATGAATAATATAGGTTTTGATAATCTATTACATGGTAAGTGCTCTGTGGGAAGTAAAAAAAGATAATCTTTGTGTCCTGTACAACTTAAGAGCTTTTAATCATCCGCATTCATATAGCTACTAATTTAGTGTACTGACCTGGATGCAAAATATCTTGTAACCATGATATGTATACAGTATTTATGAAATAATCACCTGCAGTAGACAATAATTCCCTGGTGTGATGGAGGCCTGACTAGATATGTTAGAAAAGTCATACATGTCAGTGGAAAATGGACCCTAGTTATAGGAGTTTTTGACAAATCCATAGGATTTGGTTATTTTGTCATAAGATTATTGGTGAGTAAGTTGATTGCAAAGGCAGAAGAAAATCACACTGTATTAATAAACAAAAGAGCCATTAGATTCAAAGTCTCAGTCAGCAACTACTGCATTTAACCTTCTGACTATTTTATGCATGTATCACTTTCCCACTCAAGTTTGTGTATCACTTTCCCACTCAAGGAATGAAAACAAGACCTCTTTTTAAAAAAAACTTCAAAAACTACATAGGAAATCATAACAATGCCATAGGATTGCAAAAAGTGCTATTTTGCATGGGAAAACCCCCAAATGTGTAGGATTTGCCATGTATGGTAGAACATTGACCTTGTGTGTCAAAGGACCTGAGTCTGCATCCACTAGTGGCCAAAGATTATATCCTGGACTTGAAAGTTGAGGAGACTCCATTCAGCCCTTTCCACCAAACATCAAACTGACCCTCCACGCTGACCATCTTGCTGAAGCTGTCATTTCGGTGGACACATCAATATTTAAGTTAGTAATTAGACCCCATCTCCAATGTGATGTGGTTTGAGCTGTTGCCATGGTGTCAAACCCCAGAAAGCCAGCCACCCAACCCTGGTGACACAATAAACTGTGAGCAGAGAAATCAAGATGCAGAGAACTCAAACAGCTGGTTGTTGTTGCTGGCAGGTGAATGTTCTGCTTGACATCTGGAGAGACTACAGAGAGGAGACGGAAACAGGAGTGCAGTCTGCACCAAAACTAGCAGAACCTCCTCATGTACGAGACAGACTGATTCAAGAGATCTGCTTTCTTGCTGACAGTGTGAGAGAAAAGTCCCTAAGAAAAGGATTGTAAGTGAAAAAAAGACACCAGATTTTTAGATTGGTAACTTTGTAAATAAATTCGTCAAAATCATAGAAACATGTACATGTACTACATGTACTTACCAATCATAAATAAGTAGTCATATTTGTATACATCCCTAACTTGTTAAAATTCTAAGCATCAAAACAATTGTTATATTTTAACTGAAGCACCCATTTGTCACAATTCCGAGCATCATTATGTAAGATTTATTAAATTTTGTATGTGTACAGGTACATAGAGATGAACATATGCCCACATAGCGAAACAGGGGATGTGCTGATACTCTGATTCTGATAGATTATTTAACTTTGGGTTGCTGCACAAGCCCTGCTACTTAAATTTACTTTTACACTAGCAAATCGCTATCATATTATTTAGGTCAGGAACAATGGCTATTCTTCGTTTGTCTTGTGGGGAAATCTTCACCTCAAAGTCCAGTGACAGTCCGACAGAACACTAGAAGATAACACTGATAACAAAATGCAGTGCTTGCACAAATATACACACGACAAGATGTTCTCAACCCTTGGAAAGTATTCACAAGATGAAGCACAGTCCTTTGTCTGTTCACAGCATTACTAGTGTGATACAGGCCCTTAACATACTCCTGGCACATGGAGGAACAATGATAAATTCAGAACTTCTTGTACTAGAGCAGTAACAAATATAACCAAATCTCAGTTCTTTTACGTTACAATTGTTCTTCTGTTATGAATAATGTCCCTTAGACTTTTATGTTTACTACAGCCATCTTTTTTTTTGCTTTCACGGCATTGACAGGCACTTGGGTATGGTTAACAACACTAGTTTAACAGCAGGTTGCTTGCTATTACCTTGACGAGATTTCTCTTGCTTCTTACATGACACTCTCAGGTGGTACGATTTATTCTACATACACTGACTTTCTCAATGTCAGGAGGGGAATCATGACTAGCAGACTCCATCCTGCAGTTACAATGCGATGTCCAGTGACGGTTTCTTTGCTGATCTTTTGTGGCTGTCTACAGCTATTTGAGTCAGCTGCATGCTGGTCTCTTACAGTTTCTCTGGCCTTTCACCTGATGCACACTCTTCACGTGGCTGTCAAATGAGCTGTTCACTCACTCGGCATGTTTTTACAGTCTTCCGTTCACCAACAATTCGGATACCTCATGCAGTCCATTCAGTGTCAGCCCAGCTCCCTTATGTAGTGTTGTGTCAGTTCTCCTTGACTGATGGGCCTCTCACGGGACTGGTTTGCCTCTCTCCCTGGGACCAATTTGCCTCTCACGGCACTGGTTTGCCTCTCTCCTTGGGAGATGATTTGCCTCTCTCCCTGGGACTGATTTGCCTCTCTCTCTGGGACCGATTTGCCTCTCTCCCTGGGACCGATTTGCCTCTCTCCCTAGGACCGATTTGCCTCTTCCTGGGACTGATTTGCCTCTTCCCGGGACCAATTTGCCTCTCTCCCTGCGACTGATTTGCTTCTCTCTGAAACATAACTAAGCCTCCCATTTTGAGTGCCTAGTCAGGTGGAAGTTACATAGCGGGTCAGCTGTACCAGGGAACAGCCAAATGAGACCTGCTGACATCACATACTCTCTGCCCCACTGACCTGAATCCTGCACCCCCCAGGTAACTCAAGGGGTGGTGATGTGTGCCATTTCCAAATTAGGCAGCAAGACAGTGAGTACAGGCATGTCTGTCTATTCTCACGCTAATTTTTTAGAAAAATCACTACAGTGGGCTTATGCAGAAACCCACATTAGCATCACAATCAGTTATGAAATAGCAGTAGAGTGGAAAACAACTACGTCACTTTAATAATAAGTGGTATGCATTTAATTCTTTTTAAAATTTACAGAGATCCTGCAACAGTCCTGAGCAGACACAATACTCAGGTACTGGAGTATGCCAAGCATGCAAAAAGTAAGTGGCACCTGTTCTATGCGTCTTGTATATTTAAACTTTTGAAGAGAGAATTCTCAGCTTATATAAGTGTGACACATGAATGCATGCGCAAATACATGTCTGTTTTCATTCTATAACATGGTGAAAAATGTGGTATGATATTTCCACCATTCATCAATATAAGAAAGTGAAACTGAAACAGCATTAATTGCTCAATAACTGTCGGTTGCATAACAGTGTCCAAGATATTATAGGGGAACAAAGTCCTGACACTCAAGGCACTAGTCTCATACATGTAGTTAGGTGTCATTATCAAGATTTTCTTGCTAATCTGACAGTACCTTTTACAATGTTAGTATTCCTGTGATTTAGTTGACTATACTTTTTACACCATATGCAATGCAGAGACAGGTCTATCAGGAAATTTGTCACGGCCATCTTCTGGCAGATCTGGAGATGGCAGACAGACCCCAATAAGCCCATCCAGTATTGTCAGCAGGTAAAGCTTGGTCGATTATTACCTAGCACTATGCAGAACCATGAGCTTGTGTTTCTGTATGATTCTTTATCAAATATTATGTCCGTCTATACTTTTGTTCTTCTTTCAAATCTCTAGTGATTTTTTAATATGTGGAAGTTCTTCATTTACCTTTACAGCAGGAAGAGTTCAAAATGTTTCACAAGCTACGAAGTGATATGATTTACTTGTACACAATGAACCCTGCATTGCTTTGTCTGTGGTTTCTTTGTAGTCACCAAAGCCTTTCATCAACCATTAACGAAAATGTGACATGTTCCAATGCAAAACTCAATGTGCTGGAATTCTCAGATGTCTGTGACAGACTCAGGTATGAAGATTTTTAATGTGTTATTTTAATGTTTTACATATACACAACTCTCTCAGTCACACACATCAGCTTCTTAATCAATATTTTGTACTGCAGTCTTATTTAATGCTACTGTGGGATTTGCTGATCAACAGGGAAACTTTGGAAAACGAAATTGCTCAGCTAGAAGCAGATATTTCATTTCTGCACAGCTGTCTTGATGACGAAGCAGAATTTCGCCGAACAGGAAGCATGCCCTCCATTTCACGAGAGCTTACACTCACAGGTAGTTTTTACTCCTCTTAAAAATGGTTTTGGGAATATGAAACGTTTACATACTTAAATTGCGTGAGAATTTTACAGTATAGAGAAATACACATACTGGGAGAATTTTTGACTTTGAGGCTGGATATAAATTATTTGGTAAATGAATACTGCATTGTGTTGTGATCAGATCTAACAGCAGATACTGAACCATTAGGAGAAAAAAAACGCTCCAGCGTTTGCCATCAGACTTAGATTAGGAGTGGGAAGAGGTGAGCCTTAGCTTGGATGTGAATGGAGCACTAGTACTTTGACCTTCCTCTGCACTCCCTGCACACAAACCCACACACACACAAACTTCATAAGGGCTTGTGTCAAATTTGCATGGAACAGATCTCCGAGAAGAGCGGATGCTGCTTGAAAAAGAACTACTGTCTTCAGAAGCACTCCCCACAGCACCTTCTATTCACAAGCCTACTTTTGCACCTACCAAGTCTGGCAGCTTGTAAGTGCTGGTTATCTTAAATATTTATCTCAGATTCAAATTGTATTCCTTTTTTTGTTTTTGCCAGTTGGAGAGAAAGCACATATTAATGGAAAAAAAAGTGGCCTACAGATGTTTGATGTGTTTTTTTTTTAAAGAAGTGTTCCCATGCCTTTAAACAATACTGGTGGCTCCTGTGATGAACAAAATAATTTTTAGCATTCTAGCTTTAGTCACATAGGAGGTTGACATTTATGCGTACACATCTGAAGCAGACAGAAAATCCTGGAAGTATGGTATGTGTATGGTATCAACCAAATGACAGCGCTGCAGCGCAAAGCATTCACACATCCTTACGAGGCAAAAGTATTCAAAGAAAAAATCATTTGTTTCTTCCTTGCTGTAACACAGTGTACATATGCACAGACCTCTGGATGTTTTCGTCAGCTGTAACTGTCTTTTGCTACAGAGGCAGTCCATAGCATGGTGGTAACATTCTTGCTATTGATGCACAGGGTCATGGGCTCCGATGCCATGGCTAGCACATGCAGCTTCTTTGGCCTTTCCCTTTCCCCTCCGTATCCTGATAAAACTTTCTGCTGTTAGGCTAAGATGGCAGTGTGCTGTTCCTGCTCCCTCACAAACTTATGTACTTTATATTTTTATTGAGCATGGTAGGCATTAAAGGAATAGTCTTAGAAGGGCATAAAGATTGCAACGTCACTCACGAGTTGATTTTCCTTTAAGATATTAAAATATTGAGGAATACGTTCTTTGGTTTTCTAGCTAAAATTATTTCATCGAAGCATAATGTGCTTTTTATATGTGAGAGAATGGAAGTGATATTAATTACCTAGTAAGTTGACATGTATTTATCTGGTGATCATTTATTTCCCATTCTTCTACAGAATGACTCCAAACATGACCAAACTCAGACCAGTTCCTGGCGTCACCAACAATTCCAAGTCTTCTCCTCTCAAGGCAACTCATAACCTAGGGAAGCTAGTCGCTGCTCCCCAGAAACCAGAATCTCACTTTAAAGATGGTGCGGGAGTTCCTGACAGAGCTGACGAAAAGCAAAACAGGCAGCTGGTGGACAGTGTACCCGAGACTGCATCTGAACTTGTCCTCAAGGACTTTACCACTAGAGCACTTTGTGTGCCATCTGCACAATCAGAAACAGCATCTCGAGACTCGGCACAAACATCTCAAAAAAGATCTAAGAATTTCTTAGGTATGAAAGATAAAGGACTTTTCAGTGGTGAGGACTTGTCAGGAGTCCGACACCGCAACATAAGTCCTGGTCGTGTTAAAGTTGTGCCTGTTGGAAGCATTTTAGATCCCTTGAGTGATTCAGCTGATGGCAGACAGTTCTTACCTATGCCACCTACACAAAACAAACCACAGCTGCGAAGACCCAATTCCGCTGAGAGATTTCGTAAGCTTGTAATGCAGTGTAGAGATGGAACCTGAGTGTACAACAGACTGATCGTCACTGCGCTATATAAATGTTTCTGCTGTTAAATTTCACTTAGGTGAGAGTTCAGCTTGTCATAGAGTAGTTTAGTGTATGTCGGGGCAGGCTGTTTCAGTAGTGGCGTTCTTAAAGCAAATGTTTCGATAATGGCATAAGGCATCGAAAATTAGTGCTAGATATGGGGAAGATGGGATTCTTTATATATTGCAACCACGAATCTGATTTGAGGCAGTGAATAAAAATGAAATATGTAGAGAAATGTTGTTCTTGAATGAATGGAGGGTTAAAACAGTTTTTTGAAAAAATTAAATTTGATGACTCAAGAATTTTTGATTTACCATAAATTTTCTGACTACAAGCCTAACATTTTTTTCTTTCAATCTGATTGATGGATAAAATCAGATCTTTACTCATTATTTTTCCTTCCCTGCATCTTGGGCCTCTTGTTCACATTTCTGAAGTTGGCCATCAGAACAATCTCTCGAGGAAGCTTATCTTTTGCTTTGGCTTATGGTAGAAATTTTTTGTAAATTTTTAAAAAGGTGGAGGGGACAGGGGATGCTTAAAAAACAGCATGGCTTGTAGTCCAAAAATTACTGGACTGTAAGTTTTCTTCAGAGTGTGCATCTGATCACTTGGGTATCACTCTGCAATGTATTTCATAAATAGTAGTTTTGTATAAAATTTTATTGAATGTAGAGTACCACTAATTAACCTTCAGTGATGAAAAGTGCCTTCAGAACTTAATTATGCAGTTGGAGTAGAGATCCAAGTGTGAGATACAATTTACATTGTCTAGAACAAATTTGTGATCCATGTATTTTCAACTGTTGTGGCTCAGGACATAAGCCTTGAAGCCCTGCTTATCAAGACAAAATGTTTTACAAGCAGTTTATTTGGTTATAAGACTTCTGAATAAGGCTGCTACATGGGAGATTCAGATGCAACAACAGTCATATGCATACATCACTATGTGTATTTTTATTTAATCTGATGTATATTGATGAAAATGTTGTGCTAGTGCACTACTGCTGGACAGGTGCATCACTACGAGGCTGTCTAAATTTTATTAAACTATCTCCAGCCAGAGTTCCTTTTTTTGTAAGTGTTGCTAGAACTGTAAAAATTTTCTGTGCGTGAGAAAGATAGAGTATAGACTTGTGTAAACATGTGCATGTGCACTTCTGCACACAAAACTTGAAAGAACTGTATTAAACAGCTATGGGGTAAGTGGTACAGGGGAGATAATAGTTTGATGAGCACTTTGTAAACTATTGTGCAGTGTATGCATGTCTTCTGTGCCAAATATAGCATACTTGCAGTCCCCACAGCACCTTCAATTCACAAGTCTACATTTGCACCTGGCAGGTATGGCACTTGTAAGTGCTGGTTATCTTAAATATCTCAGATATTCAAATTGTATCATGATGTAACGGTATGGTGTCATCCTACAAATCTGCATAAATCGTTCATTCCTTTTTTTGTTTTTGCAACTTGGTATGAAGACATCAGAGAATGCTACTGGACCAAGCTTTGTGTGACTGAAATGGACTAAATGAATAGCTTGGTTATGAACACATCTGGCTTTCAACTAATGTGTATACTTTCAGATCCTTTCCTCCCCACCATAAAAAGGATAATAATAAAATACTTAAAGATATATTGAAATAAGAGGACACCTTTTCACAATCTTTCTGATGAAGAAAGCAGATACATATTGGCAGATGTCATGTTTACCAGCAATTTAAGATTTGCCTTGCATTCACATTCTCACCATGATCTTTTCTGTACAGAAGAGTCCAACAAAGATTTAAATGCACATTCAAAGATAAAAATTTGAATCAGTTTCCAGATTCCTTAGGCACTCATTAAAAGTTCTCTAGGAGGTGACAAAAGGAATTACTGGATATTGTAGCACATTTAACATACTCCACAAGAGCACATGCCATGCAAACATGACAGCGCAGACATGCACTCAGAGACGAGCTGAAATGCAACATTCAAAATGCATTTTTAGCTCATTTTAGAACACACATAACACAACAGTTAAGTCTGCAATTTATTGTTATAACTCCCATGCTGGATTCGCCCGACTGCTTGTTATCTCGGTAGTTATGTAGCTGAATTCCATATTGGTCCGAATGCTGTTCAAAAGCAAGCCACTGAAGAAGTGATTTGAATTTTTTTTTTAATAAAGGAAGACACTCCCTTCCTCACTGTATAGAACACAGAGTCATACACTGGACTCTCTCAGCCTTACAATGGAAATCAGATGCACTACCATCCAGCCCAGACTTTCAGCTCACAGATATTTTCTCCTTTTTCATTTCAATCTTCACTGCTTTCTTCGTTTGATTCACGCCTCTTCTTCTTTGCCACCTTTTTATGCTTTTTGTGCTTATGTCTTTTCCTGTGAGAGTCAGAGGATGATAAATCCGATGTCTCTGAATCACTGACTCCCTCTGATGTCTCTTCCGACTCCGAACTTTGATGTTCTTTCTTCTTTTTATGTTTGCGTTCCTTTTTTGACTTCTTTTTTACTGGAGACCTTGAACGTGTCTGGCTCCTAAGGCAAATAGCATTCTTTAAGTAAACATCTAACAACTCTTTAATATCTTGGGTGCATTTCGCTGCAGAAAAGAACCCCCCTAAAGATCCAAACAACTGGATTTAGCTTGTTCCAAATTAAGTTTTCTATTTTAAAAAAAAGTCAGTGATGATCTGCTTTTATTCATGAGATATGAGCCTTCGAACACAAGAGACCAAAAGTGTGATGTCACAGTGGTGCAAGGATATGCCTCCTTAGCAAATCCCACAACCTATTCCAAGGTAAATGTATGCATGTTCCAATCTCATGTCACTGTTTTGTTGATCAGTTTCTATGGGTGTAAATGTCTTAATACTTATATCTCAGGAATAAAAGGGAATTAATAATCACTAATGCAAATAAATCTGAGAGCTGGTTTCATGTACCCTTTGAAAAAACATCTTGGACTCAGATGGGTCTTAAACAAAACACTCTGACATGCTTTGGCATATCAATCATACTTTTCCAGATGGTCTTTACTCGAGAGTGAAAAAATTTTATAAAAAAAAAAAAGAAAGCCCTTTTCAACTTGTAAGATTTTATGAGGACGATGATAAGTATGGTATTAACTTTGATAAACAGACTGACAGACACACAAAAAGACACACACAGACACATACGTACCTTTTATGCTTATTTTTGGACTTCTTCTTTTTCTCCTTTTTTTCAAGACTTTCTTTGAGTTTTCTTTTCACTTCTTCTTCTGTGTGGAAAAATAGTTATGAAAACTAAGTAAGATTTTTTCAGCCAAAGACACAATGCAAAAGCTGCCTAAGACGTAACAAACTAAGTCTACATATATCTATTAACAATAACTTTTGTGCACTCGCACATACACGTATGTAGCCACAATCTAGCTGATGCTGACCATAATGATACAATTCAAAATCATACTTGTTCTATACAAACAACCATCCCTCTGTGCATGTACATGGGTGCATGTGCATGTGTGTGTGTGCTGTATGGATGCACATGCACGAAATGCTGACTTGTATAATAAAATCTTGAAATGAATCATATTTGAAAAACTCAAACGAGAGACATTTCCTTAGAAAATCAAAAATAAAGAAAATCTTCTCCCACCTTGATTGAGTTTTGATAAAGGAGAAATAAAATCATCATCAGAGTCTGAGCTGGTGCTGCTAACATCCAGGACTACATCTTTGTTGGGATCAGCTCGGATGAAGTTGCGACACTGGTATGTCAGATGGCCAGCTGGACATGCCATAACAACTACATTTATCCCATCACAAAAAGTGGCTAAAATTTAATCAAACAATAAAACGATTCTGGCAAAAAAACTGTGTCAAATTCTTTAATCATAGTAAGTTGTAGTGAATCTTCTCGTGCCACACTTGTAAAAACAGTACCAAGTTAAATTAAAGGATAGCCTGTAGTGATAAGCTGCTCGCAGAGCTTACAATTACGAATTAGTACATACCATATCCACATTTTCTGCAGGCTGACCGAATTATTTCGCCACTTTTTCCAAATTTAGTAATATTCCCTGGAATATCAACACAGTGACAGTCAACACAAGCAACACTGAACATGGGAGTATCACTATCAGTAATCTGTAAATACTAAATAAATTACTAGTATGATCGTACAGTATTAGTAATACTAATAGTATACTAACACGACTTGGGTTTATGTTAATTAACTTACTCAGTTACTGTGAACTATAGACAGACCAATGAAGTGACACTGGTAAGTGGTAAGTGAATATTTGAACATAAAGTTTTATAGAATTGAGGATCAGGATACCTGATATCTCATCTGTTCAAAAATGCGAGGGGAAATACAATTTTTGGCAGTAACTTGAGTTAGTAACATGACATAATCTATTTGCAAATTTTTAATCGATGAAAACATAAGTTTATCTCGGGAACAGACTGACGACCATAGCACAGGAACAGAAAAGGAGAGAGAATGAGAAAAACCCATTAACTACCTAAGATGTCGTTATGCATTTTCCAGTGACTCTAAATCAACAGAACTTCAAGCACTAAAAACATCTTCAAGGGAGGTTACTCTCTACGACGTCGGATAAATGCAGTGGTCGCCACACCCTTCCTGCCTGAAAGGGGGAGGGGGCAGGCTGCGTAAATCTGCAGGTAAAGCGCGGCAGGCTCGCGTGTGGATAAGGTTCGTTCGAAACCAGGAGTGGTTAAGGATCATTTCCTGGAGAAACATTTTGCAGACTCTATTTGGCCTTTCCCATGAACATTAAACTGCCTGTCCCACTGACCATTTTAATGCAGCTATCAGCTTGGTGGGGGGTTTTTTTCTCCAGTGCATAGCTTAATTACTCAGGACTAGAACTATATATATATATATGCGTGTGTTTGTGTGTGTGTGTGCTTAAGCAAACCCCCTCCTGGCCATCAGTGTACCATCAGAGTAAAAAAAAATTCTCAAAATTATGATTTTATCTTTGAAAAGAAGCCTTCAGAATTTTTTAGGTTCAAAAATTAAAAACATCGTTTTCGGGCCGGAAAGGGGGAAAGGGCTTCACCCTCTGGATCCCACCAGGACCTAGGTGACCCTTGGACATTTCCAGAAA
Source organism: Lanistes nyassanus (assembly GCA_004794575.1). Lineage (NCBI taxonomy): Eukaryota > Metazoa > Mollusca > Gastropoda > Architaenioglossa > Ampullariidae > Lanistes > Lanistes nyassanus. The sequence continues at coordinate 14,115 of SMGT01005764.1, forward strand.
ATTTCAAGCACCACCCTTCACAAACTGATTGATCTGATTGACTGGCCCTGTCAGTAATAATAAAGGAGTGCGAAATCCCCCCACCCCACCCCGAGGTGGAAGCACCTCCTCTTATACTTACCTTGCGTCTATACAGTCACCCTGAGGGGACTTTCGATGCGCATATAAACCTCGATTGATCCTCGCCTTTGTAAAACAAACTCAGGACAGCAGTCGCGCATAGACGGTAGTGTGTGGGATGGTACACCTATCGAGCTGCATGCAGTCTAGGCTATTACATTGTGCATTTGTTTTACACATTGATAAACGACGTAAACAAACGACCCTATATATGCCATTTATACTATGAATTATCTATCACCGGTGCTAAAAACAGCAACCAAAAAACTGACCGAACCGGTGCCAGAATACGTGCATCTCCATCCCACTTTCTCCCAGACTCGGCCACTCTTCATCGCTTCCCTTCTCTCTCATCTCTTCCCCCTCCCCTCTCATGTTTAAACGTAACTATGCCATGAATAGATGCCCAAATCAATGCAGTTTCATAATTTTGCAAGTATCCTGTTTGCAGCACACCTGCGTCGAATCCCTAATGCTATTACACGGATGCTGCATCCGCTAGTCCACTGAAGAACGTCGAAGAGCTGGTTTGATGCAGTCTGCGCACAGTACACCGTACAGAGCCTGCGGGTGTGGCCGTGCCGATGCACTCAGCTTCACAGTTGCATCCAGTGGAATCTACCTGTTTTTGAATGACTGGGCATGTAAAGCAAACCTCTTTTAGATGCATGGAGATGACCAGCGGTACGTACCTTCACCCAAGTCTGAACTGCTGAAAACGGATGAAAATCTGCGTACCCAGCTAACCTGTCAATGTGCAGGTAAGACTACATACCGAAGCTAATAGATGTTCCGACAAAGAAAACACACAGTTATTGATTTCCTCAGTTTTTCGCAGTCACAGGAGTGAGCTATATATAGTGATCTTAGGTTTTCTCACGTACCTTCATACGACGTATGAAGGTCCGTGGGTTTTCTCTAGGGAAACCTCAGCCGCTATGTTCTCGGTCACCTTCAGACAGTTCATTACGCCGGTGTCAGTAAGAGATTAATGAATTTCCCTTGGCTTCTTACCTATTGTACCTATCGCTACTGTATAATCATTTAGCCAACCGCAAAAGAAAGAAGACATTAATGCGCAAGAACAACAACAACAAAAGTCTTCAGACGGCGCGATGCGCATTTCCACGTTTTATTTAGGTTGCACTTGTTAGTATCCATGACGACGCTGGGATAACATCTGTAATAGCGTTGCCATGGAAGTCTGCTGGATGCTTGGGCATTGTATAAGACTGTTGACCCTTGAAATATCCAGGATGATAAGGACACTGAGCTAATAATGTGAACAAAATCAATATGTTAGAGACGAAGATGAAAGGTAGATGCTAGTATATGAGATTTACATTTGGGTGTTCACTGTTTACTAATCATGACGCCAAAGTCACCAGCGAAGGTTATCTGGTGACAAGGTGGTAGGAGAAAGGAAGGCTAGCCTTCTCATGCATGGCTTCGACAATATGACGACGACGATTCTGATAACGACAGCAATGATAGGCTGACAAAAAAAAATCCTAATCAGCAGTAGCAGAAACAGAAGGACAAGAAGCTGAGGAGGACGAGGAAGGGGGTTCTGTCTTTAATAAGAACGACAAAGACCTTGCAAGCAGAAAGATGGCTATTTATATGTATGCACGCAGTATTGATCGGGCCGATTGAGGTTAAACTATTTCCACAGATGGTTCTATTATTTCTGACTAAAAATACTTATTTCTTCCCAGGAGATATGTTCAAGTGGTTACCGAGGACTTTAACTATTAGTCCTGCGCATCTTTGCTTCATTAGTGTCATCGTAGTCTTGATCTTCACCCTGACTCAGTACAAATTCATCTCTGGCCCACGCGGCGCAAGTAAGTCACCAAAGTGTCCGTCCGTACGCTGGTCTGTCTGCTCGTCGTCCGTCTTTCATTTTATACATTTCCATGAACCAAAGTTTGATTCATACATTTATAACAACTTTCAAACAAAACTGTCCATTGATCATTCGTCAGTCTCTTTATCCTTTATCACCTGCTGTTGTCTTCTGTAATACTAAAACCGTGCCGTCTCCATATCTCTCCCCACCCCGCACCTCCCCTCTCTCTCTCTTTCTCTCTCACACACACACACAGGAGTTCTTTGGCTATTCAGTTTTTTGCTCACCATCATGTTTTGTCTCACCTGTCTCTCGTAGGCACTGTTCTGTTTTAGTTTGAGAGTGTCACTCACATTTTATCGGGAAGTTTCTTTTTTAATTTAACAGTTTCAAATCCACTCCGCTCCGTCAGACATCCACCAAAGCTTCCAAAGAATGATGAACCAGAAAGAAAGGTAAGTATAGTTGTAGCAGGTGTCCCAACCATCAAGCCATTAGGATATGTTTGGGGTGTTGCGGGGGGGGGGGGGGGTTAGGAGACGGCAATAATTGTTCTTCCTGCAGAACAGTAATAATTGCCAACTACTCAGCCAAAGTGCAAAAAGGACAACAAAAAAAACCAACAACAACAAAAAACCAAAACAACAACAAAAATTTTTTTGGTGCTAGGACTATTCCCACTTTATAGCTGTTGTACTCGGCTAACTTGATCATAAAGACTGCATGTTTTATCCTCCGTATGCTTTATGCAATGTGCCTTGTCTGAAAAAGCTGGTGATAATGATCTTTTCTGTTATCTGTGTGTACGAACTCTTTTGCGTATAGTATACCCACGTAATTAAAATCATCGCCCTTCCCCTCCAACAACAGCGTACAATGCCCACTTACTTTCTAACAGTTTCAGAATTTAAATAAAGCCCTTGAGTTAAAATGATCTCTTTTTTCAGATATTTGACATGAAGATGATAGAAGAAAGGTTTTTGGAGCGGAAGCACATCATGGATAAAGGGTGTGCAACCCATACAGCCCCAGTAAATGGACGTCCGACGTTCGACAGGGGAGACTACCTCGCCATCAACGGAAGTGCGCTGTACTGCCCAATCGAGAAGACCGCTAGCATCACGTGGCGGGGCATCTTCGCCCAGATCCAGACCCAAGGTGTGCAGGTCAACACGGTCGGGTCTTTCATGTCGACTCCGCTGGACCTTGAGGGTCTACATTCAAACCGGGACTCTGGAGTTCGCTTCATTTTCGTGCGGGAGCCCTACAGTAGGCACTTGTCGGCCTATGTCGACAAACTGTTCTCTCCTAACATCGAATTCTGGCGCAGCTTCGGCCAGCACATCATTCGAAAGTTTCGACCCAACGCCGGTGTCCTGAGTAGGGCGTGCGGGCATGACGTCACATTCGCCGAGTACATCAAATACGTCATTGACGCCGAGAAGACGGGAGATCACCGGGACGGACACTTTCTGCCGCAGCACCAGCACTGCCACACGTGTGGGTTCCCCTACAACTACATCGGACACCTGGAGACCATGGAGGAGGACACCAACTTCCTGCTGAAAGCCATCCACTCCCCTGTGGAGTACACCCAGGACTATGGCATGTTCACCGTGGAGGACCAGGCCAGGTGGTATTTCGGGGACCGCCAGCGATACGGGCACTGCATGACCTTGGAGGAAGCCTTGCGGCGCTACTGGAAAAAGCTGCAGATCCGAGGCTTGGTGCACAAGAGCATAAGGTTCCCGTTCACTGCCGAGCAGTGCCGTAGGCTGACGGAGCATGACCTGATCCAGGCAGGGCGCGAGGCCGTGCTAACATCACGGCGGATGGGCGGCGCCATGGGCAACAAGGGGGAAGCACTCGTGGAGGCTTTCCGGTCCGTGTCCGCAGGCGACAAGGATGAGCTTCGTCGCCTGTACTGGCTGGACTTTGAGTTGTTCGGCTATGACCCATCGCCAGAAGAAATATTTGGAAACAAAACCACGGATTATTTGAAGGACAGCACACAGTTTAGGTACTTTTCAGTTTGGGATTAATTCGAGCCTTTGACAAGAGCAGAAGTCTTTAGATAGAATAGATGAGGTGTCAGAAATTAGTCGTTCTTGACATGGGTGCATGAATGGGTCCACATGTGATTTTGTTTAAGATACTCTTGTAGGGCCTGTGTGTGATCAGAGTGCGGTCCAAAAACAGCGTTACTGCTGTTGTCATTATCATTTCCTCACAAACTCAGTCTTGGGAGAGGAATTATCCGATTGGAACTAGTCAAGCATTCAAGAAGGCTACAGTTCCAAATGTAATAAGGAAGAAAGCTTAGAAGACGAAGCCAGAATAACACTCGACTGGAATATGAAAGCTTTATCTGAGCTAATGGGCACAAGCCATTCAGAGCTGTCCTACCTTGTTTCAGCATAGAAGGATGTGTATGTTTAGAAAACCGAGTAGATAACGATCCCAACATAGTAAATGGAGTAGCTATAGCAGTTTTCATTGCATGTCCCTTTCCTGACAGGACACGCAGGGAAACGAGTGGAAAGTGTGTATTATGCATTGTGTGTGTGTGTGTGCACGTGCGTGAGAGAGAGAGAGGAGAAAAAATAAGTGGGGGGGGGCGAGAGAGACCTGCTTACCGTCTCAACTTGCAGTACTCGATGAGCAAACATTAATCTGCGAATAATTTAAGGGGAGAAACCCTCAAAGCCATTATCTGCTGTTTTTCAATGTTGTATGTTCATGCACGTCTGCTTACAATGGATGTAGCAAACGCAACACTTTGAACTTATTCAAGAAAACTGCACATTCACACTGGTGGCTGCACCATCCATTTGGAGTTTCCGCTTCATTTTGGCCAACGATAGCCTTTATAAAATATGTCCATCTGCACACTTGTTTCCAGTCACAGCATATTTCATTTCTAATGATATACTTCTCTCCTGGTCAACATACCATTCATACAGTTAGGTTTTGATAGCAAATCACCTTCCGAAAAAAAATTAATGGGCAACATGAAGTGAGCCCAGAGCTGATTTCAACTACACGGATTTGTACATTACCAAACACTTAGAGCTTGGTCCTGGTGGAGATAGAGGTGGATTTGCAGACTGGATGGAGGGTGGCAATACATGTTGAGCTTTCTTACTCCTACCCTTGATGTCTTCCTATGTCCCTCCAGACTGGCTGATCTTGCTGCCTAGGTCGGTGAACTCATTGACATCCTCTACTGCCTTCTCCTTGATCATAATTGGTGTTTTTTGCCTGTTGTTGATCTGCAGTACTTTAGTCTCCTTTTGGCTGATCTTCAAACCATTTAAGGTCTCTCCCAGGGAGTTTTTTTTCTTGTATTTCTTGCAAGTGGTGAGACAGCAAGGCAAGGTCATCTAGCTTCCCAGTCAGCATTCAATGGATGCCTTTCTAGAGTTGACAGAGAGTTGAGCCTTTAGAGGCTTTCGAGGCTGTACGTGACACCCAGTGGAGCACCACAAGGAAGAGAGGAGGCGACGGTAAATATCCCTGACCCCAGAGTTGACAGAGTGTACCTGTTGCCCAGTCAAGCAACACCAGGAAGAGAAGAGGGGACAGTAAACATCCCTGACTCCTGGAACCCCTCTGACAGTTTCCCATCATGGATAACTTGACATGAGAAGCCATCTTTAAGCTTTTTGATGACGTTGACCATTGTTTCTGGTACACTTAGTGTCGGAGGATTTTCTATCAAAACACACTATCAAATGCTTTTTCAAAGTCAATGAAGCAGACATACAAGTGAGGTCTGCCACTCTATCTGTTCTACAAGCCTGCCTGCTCATTTCTTGCCAACAGCAATACATTTTAGAATACTGATGCTCTTGCCAACACCATCATTCATCTGTTTTGTGAGATGTTTACTGGGGATGGACCAGTAACAGAACCACTCATGCATCAGATATTCATGGTCAGATGGATTTGATACAAATCAAAACTAATATTTTCACCTATCCTGAAAAACTGTTGAATTTTAGAATACTGATATGTCTTTTGTATGTGCACCCCTTGTCCTGCCACTTCACACGTGATGCTCTAGTATCTCTTGTCACATCACTTTTAAAGGCTGTCAAAGCAAAAAATAACAAAAATGATATTAGTTTAAAGAAATGTCTTTAATGTTTGTTAAAGCATTTCAAGCAATAAACTGCAAATAGTGGAAGTAAATGAGAAAAGCAGAAAAGTGAACGGAACAGTATGTTGTAATCATTACAATATACAGGTCCGGCAGATGTGCTGGTGGTGTCATTGTCTGGCTAAGCACTGCCAGCACACAGCTTCCAGTTAGAGACGCCATGTACTGTAACAAAAAAATAATAAAAAAAAAAACCCAGCATACTTCAAATTAACACAAAGCTTTGTCTCATTCACTATGAGGGTGTTTGCAATATTCTTTTTTTTATAGCAACAAGTGAAGTTCTTTGATACCAAAACTTTCTGAGGGACAACACAGTCATTTCTGAAATGCAGGTATTAACAGACTGAACAAACAAGATACATAGGTAGAACACAGTGTTTGTATGTATGTATTTCTGCTTGGAAATAAAAAAAAGTCAACCTCATAACATCTTGGCACCTTATCTTTGAAACAAGCAAACAGTAATACTAATACCCTACTACTAACAAAGTAATGTGTGCTTGTCAGCAGGATGGTGAGAGTTACGGCTTTGGATCGTATCTGTCATGCAAATTATCTCTGGTATCATTATGGGATGTATTTACAGGGCTGCCCATCATGGGTTCCCTCCAGGTGTTCTAGCTTTTGGAGTTAAACAAGTCAACCCTCTATAAAATGAAATGCCAGAACCCTAAAACTTTGATTAAACATCTAACAATTTTAAAGAGAAAAACAAGTGACTTGTGGCAATAAAAGTACAACAACAAAAGGAACTTCGCCAAATGAGATTTAGACAGACAACAAGTCAGCATTTTGGGGTATAACCCCTTCTTCAGGACGGTACAGACAACAACAAATAAAGATAGCTGACAAGGACGCTGTGTCTAACTCTTGCCTGGCTAAGTTCCTTTTGTTGTATCTAACAATTTTCTTAACACTTTGGCGACGCGTTGCTTGCAAACTTTCTACGTATTTAAAAATTTGCAGCAATGCATTTAATAGTGTAAGGGATGTAAACTTTATATCATTGTAAAGCTCTATCATCGCTTGTTTCTCCTGCACTGTTTAAATGAGTTTTGGAAACAGTTTCGGCTTGCCAAATGCCACGTAGATAGTATACTATCTACAGCCTATCATACGCTTGACTCTGCGCTGCTTGCACACTTTCGACGGATTTAAAAATTTGCAGTGACGCATTTAACGGTGTAAGGCAGGTAAACTTTATATCATTGTAAAGCTCTATCATCGCTTGTTTCCCTTGCACTGTCTAAATGAGTTTCGCAAACAGTTTCGGCTTGCCAAACGAGATTAAGTGTAGAGGCTGGCCAGGTCTACTTCCGTTCAAAATGGCTACACGTGGGAAGAGGACACTAAAAACACCTCAATATGTGAACAGTTTGTGAGCTTCAAGGGTGCAATTGTGTTTTATTTCACAGTGGAACCATTCACCAACAAATTCAAAGTGGAATACTCTTGATTACTGGATTTATTTACCTGTGGGAAGTGTACAAGCAGTGAAACCTTCTTTTGATCCAATTTTTTTAATGTGCAAAAGTGGCTTTATTTGGCACCAAACTGTAAGTACTATTTAATATTTTAAACTAAAAGTATTGCTTCCATTGTGATGTGGAAGAATAGATCTTTCTAAATATGTAAAATATATTACTGTAAGTGTGGTAGTTTTTAAGTAGTAACTGTTTTTAAAACGTGTAAATCTGTGCGTGGTCTGGGGTTGCTGCATAGGCCTTAGCCCTGCGTCGTCAAAGAGTTAATGAACCCCAGGATCTACTCTGGGCCACTTTGAGATGGAAGATGCCATCTAGATACTCATGAAGCAAGGGGTGCTTAAACACCTATATTCATCAAGCAAGGAGTACTTAAATCCCCATATTTGGTAAGCAAAGTGCTTAAATGCCTATATTCAGTAAGCAAGGAGTGCTTAAATGCCTATATTCAGTAAGCAAGGAGTGCTTAAATGCCTATATTCAGTAAGCAAGGAGTGCTTAAACACCTATATTCAGCAAGCAAGGAGTGCTTAAACACCTATATTCAGCAAGCAAGGAGTGCTTAACACAATCGTGACGCAGCCTTCGTAGCTCGAACCGTCCCCGTGGCCGCAGGGTTTTTCGCCTTTTTTCAAAAATTCATTAAAAAATCCCCCAAAACAATAGAAAAATGATTTAAACATATTATCGAACTACAATAAATAAAGAAAACTCATTTCTTACCGTGTGTCTTGGACCTTGTTCCATAATTTGTAAAATCCTTTGATGGAAACACAACTGAAGTTGAAGAAATCAAAAAGTCCTCGCCATTCCTTGTACACAGTGTCACGACATTGTTTTTCTACACGTGCCGGCACGTTTTTCTCTTCGTAATCACTTTCTTGGGTCTTTAAGGCACAAATACTCTTGTCTTCATCCACTTGATCATAGTAAATTTGCGAAACAATGTCATTTTGCTCTTCAGCGTGTAATTTGAAGAGTAAATCTAGCATTTCTCAAGTGACAGACCACATGTAGGGACACATCTTTCAAGTTATTACCAGAAACCAGTCACGGCAGTTTAAACACAGAAAAGGGAAGCAACTCGTGAAGAAATGAATCAGCTTTCTAATGTAGGAGTTCTTTACCTTAGACGATTAGCGATTCCCCGTAAATAAATTTTCAAAGTTGCATCGTTTATTTCCCGTATGTGATAGTAAGCGTGACCTATGCTGTATCGTTTATTTCCCATACACAGCGCGAATGTGTTAAACACCTATATTCAGCAAGCAAGGAGTGCTTAAACACCTATATTCAGCAACCGCAAGGAGTGCTTAAACACCTATATTCAGTAAGCAAGGAGTGCTTAAACACTTGTATTCACCAAACAAGGAATGCTTTAAAACCTACCAGCAATTTCACTGTTGGCGACTTTTTATGTAGGGGGTTGAAGAATAATCTGATGAATTCTGACACCATCACTGTTGTGGCAAATGTTGGGATCAGCAAGCCATCTTTCACCAAAAGAGGAAGCATGCTGGAAAAGACAGATCAAGTCACTAAACTTTGGTGTCTACAAAACATTCAGCCATTCTGTCAAATAAAAACAAGCCCCAAACACTTCATCCTGTTAACTACTTAGCAAAGACATAAACAACAAGCGTAGAGCTTGCTTACAATTGCAATAAAACTGCATAATAAGCAGAAGACAAAACCGACAACTAAGAAGACCTAAGCAAACAAAAATAGACAAGCACAACATCAATGTTTCTGAGGATTGCCCCTTCTTCAGGATGACACAAACAGATAACAAATAAGTTACTTAACTGTCCTTGGTGGACCATGGTCTTTCTCTCATTTAGCTTTTGTTATCTGTGTTGTCCTGGGTAAGGGGCAATGGCCTGAAATGTTGATGCTGTGCTTTTCTATTCTTGCTTGATTCGGTTTTCTTTAATCGATAATCCCAACAAGGTACTGGCAGCGCTAGACACACCCGTATGCTGACGTATGCAACCAAGGGAGCCTATCGTACCCAAACACGTAGCAAAGAGAGAGTCGAAAGTAAGGAGCATGGCAGATCTTCTTTTTATTTTTTAAAAAAGATCTGCCGCCCCTTTCTTTTAAACGACCCTAGTCTTCACACGGCTAACCCCCGGTGTACCACGTGTGCATACAGCGAATCCCTAATTGGTTTTCTTTGTTGTATATTTACCCCAAGCAGCAGTCATGTGTTTCTTTTCTTTTCACTTGGGTCAACAAAATTGTTGAAAATTACCTCAGAGAACTAATGGAGATAAACCAGGAAACAACTAATGGATGATCAATAACCTGCAGGCATGCTGGACTGAAACAGAAACCAAGGACTCCTATTATAGTAGTCCTTGACAGAAATATAAACCTGACCAAAAACATCAAAAGCCCCAAAAAGAAGGAATAGGAAAATCCTAACAGAGAATCAATGCCACGCAATGAAATTACATGAACTAATCCATATCCTTCCAGAATATTCCATGGTAATTATGCAAACTTGAATTTAAATGAAACTAGTAACTTGTTGGCTCAATGGAGAATTTTTATCTGCACATCCAAGAAAATGCATGCACATATTCACCCATCCTTCCTCCCTCCCCTCTCTCTCACACACACGTAAACCCTTCCTTCCCCCCCCACACACACACATGCATGCATGCACACAGACACAACTATAGTACTTGTCCTTCTGAAACTGAAAAACTCCTTCTTATTTCCCCAGAGCAGTGAAAAAAAGGTAACTCACACCAGTGCTAATAAAATGGATTTCTCGTGCACTTGGAAAGAAAACATGAAGAAGACTAAAGATGAGTTAATCTGCAATAATTGAAGAAAAAAACACACAAGGATCAGCAGTCTATAATGTATGCATCACACTAAAAGTGATCCCACCGTCCATGTAGTTGTGTTTGGGGTCTTCTTACTGTTGCACAGCAGGATCGGCCAAATGAAAAGCTGATGTCAATGACTTGACCAACACTACTGCCCAAATGAAACTACTCTGCCATCTTCTTCGGAACTAGGTTGGCAATACAGTCTATGTTGTCTAATTATATTGTGTGTAGAAATGACACACTGTTAGTGTTTGGATGTCTTTGAAAATTGAACTGAAGGTTTGGTGTTTGCTGTGAGTTGCTAGATGGTGGCCAGCATAATTTGAAGAAGATGCAGACACAATAAAATATAACAAAGATCCTGGATTTTTCTTTTACATATTTTTAAAACTCTGCTGGAGACATCTGTAAAAAGTCTTGTCAAGACTACATCTTAGTTTATGACTGTAAATATTTCAGCTTTAAAGGGCTATCATCATCTAACGAGTCTGACTGCTTAGAACACTTAAGTCTCGGAAAATTCAACAAATTCTTTTGCAGTGTCAACTTCATGCCAGTTACGAGCCAAACTCTCATCAGAAAAGTAAGTTTGTGAAAAAAAGAGACTTTTTTACAGCTACAGAAAGGTACACAGCACAACTATTGCTATAGGTCCTCACCAATGCTAGCTTAAACCTTCGGATGCTGGGTTTTGCCAAAAGATGGATGGAGGATGGCAGCAGAAACAACAGTGTACTGGTAAGACTGCATCAAATGGACAGGAAAACCAAGCAACATGAATCATTCCACAGGAATTCTCTCAAAGTGCTGGACGACACTTTGATCTCTTTAGACATAAACAATGTATACGCACTTAACAACAAAAAAATTTTACATGAAGATAACCTTTCCACAAGGACAAAAAAAACCAACAAAAAGACAACCAAATAAAAAAAAGACCCTTAGGGTTTAAAATTTTTTTACTGTTAGAAAAAAATGATGAATGTTCTACCGTTTACATAAGCACATTTGGCATTGTGTAAACTAATAATTAGCATCTTAAAAGTGGACATTCACTAAAGGAAAACAGGCACTTCAAGAAGATTACCAAAGAAGGACGAGGTGCTCTGTTGTTAGGATGTTCTTTAGTTTGATAAGCACGGATAGAGTACACCAGAAGTTGGCAACTTTGTCCTGGAGAGAAGGTGAACATGTAAAAATGTCACCCCCACCCACCCCACAACACACTTCATGTCAGCATTTGTAATCTTTTTATTAGTGCTTGTTATCAAAGTTTCCAACCACAAAAATATTTCATACAAATATCCGTACACTTGCCTCATAAATGGTTTTATCTTTGTGCAGATCAAATGATGCACTTGGGATTATTTACCTCGAAATGTGGTGGTAAATAATTAAAAACCTGTTACATTATCCATATTTTATATACATGTAAAGGCATGGTGTAGCTCACTTTATCATTAATTAGGTCATTCTCTAAAATATTAACTTTAGAGTGATAACAAAAATGTGTGGTTAAAATTAATACAGATGTGGTGAAACTATGAATGGGTTGGCCTACTGCCTTATGAAATCCAACAAATAGCAATGGATTTTTTTTTTCACGATACTGTTGCGCACACTTGCCAGCAGACAGAAAATAACATGTGCATGTCTTCAATTCTGCTGCTATCTATTTGAGAATTACTTAAGCTAAAATACTGCTCAAGTGTCAGTTTGGAATGGGATAAATACTGAAAGGGCAGTCGGGTTGTTCACTAAGTAAAACTGTTGTGAAAACTGGATTTTACTTACAGGATACAAAGGAAAAGAACCTGTCATCACGCACCTCATACAGACCCCTGCCAAAAGGAAACAGTCGCACAAGAACACTACGTGCTGCTTCCACACTGTTCAGAAACGGGAGCCAACAAAATCCAAAAGAGATGAGGACCACCAAAGCTAACATCATCAGCTTAACATTTCTGGAAAAAATGGAATGCAAATTTTGTTAAAAACTAGTCTGTGCACTTAAGAAAAATCAGAAACAAAGATTCATCTGTGTAAACTACCTTTTTTTATACATATTGTACATCAGAGGTTGGCACAAAGTTATTAATATTTCTATAATGGAAAGCCCATTCACTTCCTCCTATCTGTTGATTTCTCAATCAGCATAAAGCAAGAATGGAAAGGCTCCATTTCGTTTTACATCTTTCCCTATTTACAAGTCTACTTACATATTTGAGAAAAACTGGCAAACCTTTGGTTCTGAACATGTCTGTATATCTATGAGCATGATGCAGGCCCTTACCCTCTGCCGATGCCCAGCTGGAAGCAAGAACCCAGGAGATAGCAGAAAAAAGGAAGGGCATGATATAGTTCCATCTGCTTGTAGTTCAGTGCCAGACAGTAAAGTATGGAGCCCAGCAAGTCCCACTTAATACTGAGGCTCCATATGGCCAACAAAGTCAAGCCAAGACTAACTCCATTATATCTGTTACTTTCTCAAGGAATATGGTTTGGAAGTTCTATGATCTCTAAAGGCATCTTAATAAAAAAAAAGATGTGTTTGTTTTTATTCAGCAAGAGAGCTTTGAGTACAAGCTGATTGTACACAAACACAAAGTATGATGAAATCATGAAAGTCTGGGCACAGGAAATATGAATGATGGTATATGTAAACAAGTGTTGTCATCGACACTCACAATATGGAAATATATGGGGTTAAACTCAAGATGAAAGGATACTGAAAGTGTCCATGATCAATCAGCGCCAAACCAGGCAGGAACAGCAGAACTGCAATCGCCTTTAGCTGAGATCCCAATAGCACAGAGAAAACGCAAGAAAATTAACACTACAGAGAGAAAATTAACAAATTTTCATTGAATCTCATACATGTACATTGTACTGTGGTAGCACATAGCATACAAAGTTAACAGTGCATACACATGGTGCATGTATGAAGGTCAGAAAGAATTTGGTTTAGAAATGTTTTCTCAAATCAGAAACCATATAGATTACTTCTACATATTTTTAACACCATAAACAAATGAGGTGACAGGAAGATCATGCAAGAAAGAAAACTTATGTATTATGAGATGCCTGCCTTACCTTATCATTTTCAGAATATGAATGCTGGGACATGAAAACCAGGATGCTGGCAGGAATGTAGATCAACAAATCAGCCAAAAGCACTGTGATCCAAAACACATACTTCTATAAATAATAAATACAATCTATTAAAAGGCACACTTGCAACACAAGAGAGAGTTCAGCAGTATATAGATCATTCTTTTATAAATTTTATTCTTTTTTAAATGGTGAATGTGTTCAAAAAAAGTAATTAGAGAATAGGCTCCAAAAGTGGTAGAGTAAGTCAGCAGTGACTGCATCCCTTTAGCTAAGGAATTTCCTATTTCCACATTCGGTTGTCATGGGATCCATCATATGCTCATTTCAACTGACAGGCTCTCTTTTTTCCCTGAAGAAATTTCTTGTTTCTAGTAAGTCAAGGGCAGGATAACTTTGCAGCACATTATGGGTATATCTCACCTGTATATCTCATAAACACTTTGTGTTCGTATGTTTGCAATCCTCTTGAGGTATTCAGGGCCACCCATTCTGGATTAATCCACTTTGCTCTTTACAAAATTAAGAAACGTTTCACTCACAGGGGCAAGACCAGGTATACTTACCAACAGAAATACCACACGCACATGTGCATGCACACAACTGCACACAGATGTGCACACATCACAGAGGTACACTTTCAAATAATTATTACATAACTTATTGCATATGGCAAAATTAAAAACAGTACTAAACTTTCCATTTTCTTTTTCAATAGCCAATGATATTATCGTAACATGCTAGGATCTTTTTAATATAAAACATAACAGCACTTTCTCACGGATTACAATGACAGACGAAAGAACTGGTAAACAGAGGTAATTGTTTTCAAATTTGCTCCAGTGCATAAGCACACATACTGACAACGAGCAGACCACATATGCTTACTTACACAAGACCACAAAGATAGCTGTGGTAAGCTGTCAAGGGAGGGTAATCAAGACCCCAATACAGCAGGTCATTTTCTGTGCTGTTTACATACCTGTAAAAAAAATTAATGGAGAGGTTTCAGTCAGCAGTACATGTACTGGCTGCCCGCTATTTTGAACACCCTATCCAACCAAAAAAGTGTCCTCAGTTTTAAAAAAAAATTTGTATGTTTTAAAGGTCCTCGTGTAATTAAATGGTGTACTAATTTTAACATAAGCAAACTTGCATCATTTTAGCATAACGTGAAGTGGAAATTTTACCACTGGTCAACAGGAAGATTTACTGTTATCTCCATCCAGTGTCGCTGGGCTTCATAATCGCCAAACATTGGAGGCTTGTTGTACCCTGCCAGCAAATATTTAGTGAATCATTTATACGTAACACATGTAAATAAACTGGTGGACTGGAACGAATACAAAATACTGGGGACATAATCTTTTTTTTTCTATAAAAGGTATGTGTGAAGGGGCACAGGTTATGAGTGTATTAATCTGCTTTTGGTGGGCTCTATGCAGATGCAGCCTAGTATTTCACTAGTTGTTGTTTCGGCAACAGAGCCTGCTCCACAAAATTTCAAAGACCTCTGATCGCTCTCACCCGAATATTCATGATTTGCTATGCTCCAGCGTACAGCAACTGAGCCAAGCACTATGAGGGCGAGCTTTGCGCAAAAAGTCATAGTTCAGTGCCAAACAAATGCATGTGAGCCCTACGTGAGGTAGCAATCCACAGTACCAAGCACGTCAGCTAGGAATTCTCACAAGGTATGAATCCCTAAAATGACAGTTTTGGTGCTATAAAACTTTTTAGTTTATTCACTGTAAATTAATGCATTTTATGTACAAGATATCGATATATCTCATCAAAAGTACACATGATTCGTTTATCCCGACACTGGTGGCATGTTTTCAAGGCTGTCAATCGAAATCCCCAAAGTAATCAGACCAATTAGGGTTTAAGTTTAAATGAGAATGAAAATATTAGAGGTTTGTTGACTCACGTACTGATATAGGAAGGTTTCGTTCGTTACGAAATAAACCTTGCGTTACTTTACATAATGTTTTCTACAGTGCAGACTACTTCAGGTTGGTGTTTTAATATATCGTTAGTTTCTTCTTTGTTCAATTGGAGGTCTAAACAGTTAGCTCTGTTAATACATTAATGATTATTCAAGGCGACGTCTGTGGTTTGCGTAACCCAAACATCCGCATATGTGGGCCTTTGTGAGTGTGACTGTGAGACGAGTCTCCACATCTCTTTCTCAGTTTCTGTGCGCCTGTGCAAATGTGAATGGGTGGGTGGGAATTAAGCTTGTGCACCCCTATGGGGGCCTGGGAAACTAAGTACCTGAAGTTTGTTAGGGCCAGCTTTATCAATCATCTATGCATGGTCAAGTTGATGAAATTGGTCATTATTTTATTATTTATTATGTTTAAATAGAAAATACACCGCCATTTGAATATTTTAATCTGATCGATTTCCTTTCTTCCTCTTATACCTTCAATGTTATTTAATTTTTAAAATCCGAGGAAAAGATTTTACTTATGTTATCTGTATTTTGTATTTACTTGCTTTCCAGGACAATCAAATAATCCAGGCCTTTACGAAGTGAGTATTCGTGGCTATTATATCCTCTTTTGAGCAGCACATGCTAATTGAGTTTCTTGAGTATTCTAGTCTAAGTGTTCCAGCAGAGGAAATGATGATTGCTTTGGAGATCTGTTATTTAAAGGATTAGTACTGTCACTTTCAAAATTGCTGGTATTAATTCTACAATAGTAGGGAAGGAAGCAAGAGTTGTGCATCAGCAGTTTTAGAATATAATATTTGTTTCATTTTCAGTACCTTTTGTCATTTCCCTTCTTTGTTCACTTATAATACTTGCATATGATGAGGATGTTAATATATGACTGGTTCTAATTTCATCTTCAGGAAGTAAAATTATATCGTACAGCACGAGAAAGAGAAAAGTAAGTAATTGAAGCTCGTGTTGACAAATGATAAATATTTGGTCAGCATACAGTGCAGCTAGTAAATGAAAGCATACATTTTGAAATCCATCTGTTGGAAAGTCAACAGTCTAGACCTACAGTATTTGAGAGTGAATGTCTGCGAGTAATCTTATACTTTTTGGAAATGGTTACAGAATTTGAACTTTTATGACAGCTTGAGAAATATCTCGAAAACTTATTCTGTGCTAGTATATAAAGACAGAGGAAGTCACTTATGTCCTGCATGTTTAGGTATGACAACATGGCTGACCTATATGCAGTTATTAACACCCTACAAAGTCTAGAAAAGGCCTACATCAGAGATGCAGTTCTTCCAAAGGAGTAAGTTGGCTTGATGTTAGTCCACTTAGCTTTGGCTCTCAGCGCGTCCATTGTAAGCAGAGTATACTGTATTAGTGTATGTCAGGCTCTTGTTGGCTTTTACAGTATTGTTGTCCAACAAGAACAGTTCCTCTTTCATTGTAGACATGACCATGCAGAAATTAACTTTGCTGATCTGTGATCAATAGACATTATAATTTGTCCAGGTACACAGCTACTTGCTCCAAGTTTCTGGTGCAGTATAAAGCAGCCTTCAAGCAGGTGCAAAGTGATTTTCCAACAGTGGAGGAGTTCATGAAGAAGTACAGGGTGTGTGTAAAATTCAGAGCTGTTATATTGAATTGTTGGGAAATGCTGTGTCCCTATAGCCAGCAGTGTAATCCTGAATAAAGTGGGTAAAAAAAGGAAGAAAATGAACATAATCAGCAGCCATCTTTATTTTTTTTTATAAAAAATCTATTTTTGTGATTACACAATTTATGCATGAAACAGAATAGGCGTTAAAGTTGCTGAATTCTTTACCTGTGAATTACTTGCATAATTTAAGAAAGTTTTTGTGGAATTTTTCTTTGAAGCTTGATTGCCCAGCTGCTCTTGAACGAATCAAAGAAGGACGTCCTATCACGATAAAAGATGACAAGGGCAACACAAGCAAATGCATTGCAGACATTGTTTCAGTAGGATTCCTGAATTTCTTTTTCTGAATCTTAGTATTCTTACTCAGTTCATTGTGTCTTTAGCTAAAGCTACACATTCAGAATCTTTTCATGACATAATGTCAAAAGTATGCATTTATGTCATTGCATCCAGAACACGAAATAAGTCTCAATGTGAGAAGCAATACATTGGATTTTCAGTTTATTCTGCCCATATTTTTACCCCTGTTGTCCTGCTTTTATGGATTTCAAATGATAACTCCAACAAGAAGTACTGGCAGCGCTCAACATACCCGTATGCGACCAAGGGAGCTTACCGTACCCAAACACGTAGCAAAGAGAGGGCCGAAAGAAAGGAATGTGGCAGATCTGTATGTTGAGCGCTGCCAGTACTTCTTGTTGGAGTTATCATTTAATAATTTAAAGCGCTCGGTCCTCATTTGTTCTTTATGGATTTCATTGTAATTGCTGAATGTGCCCATTAATCTTCTGAATGAATTTTGCTTTTTTTCCCCTGTAACAGCTGTTCATTACCATCATGGATAAGCTGAGACTAGAGATACGAGCAATGGATGAGGTAAGTTTCTGAAGAAAGGCCAGAATATCAGCTGGTGCTTAAGTCTGTACTTGCTACATTTGGATGCATGTTACTGCACCTCCTTAGCATCCACCTTAGATATTTTAAAGAAGTGCTTATGACATCAGTGTTATGGCCATTGCAGATCCATCCAGATCTTCGAGAACTGATGGAAACAATGAACAGAATGAGCATTTTGCCTGCAGATTTTGAAGGTCGCAACAAAGTGCAGAAGTGGTGAGTAAATAGCTAGAACATGTTTCTTTAAATGATGTCTATGTAAGTGCTTGCTTGATTGTGTGATGCTCATCTCTGCCAGTCCTGTCAGTGGTACTTGGCCTTAATAAACCTCCGCCAGCAACACTGTGAACATCTTTGTGACAGGTTGGATACACTGGGCAGCATGCAGGCCTCGGAAGAATTGGATGATGGCCAAGTGCGACAAATGCTGTTCGATCTAGAATCATCTTACAATGCCTTCAACAATGTGCTACATGACAACTGATCATCATTGTTGTGATTTTCACGTTCTTTAAATGAGACTTATGAATTTTTGAACGAGGCTGTTACTGGAGGTGCAGTGGATATTGATCATGAGCAAAAATGACTGTTTAAAAAGGAGAAACTTCCAGACCAGGCTGTTTCAGTTCAAGTTTTCATTTTGATGGCTGTTTTTGGGCTGAGATTTGTGTGTGTGGGTAAGGAAGTGAAAGGAGAGCTTTAAGGTGTTAAAATCCAGTCTTTGAATGGAATTTTTTTTTTTTTTTTAGTTTGCTCGTTGTATTTGCAGTGGTCATTTTGTTAAAAATGTCCTCGTATGACAAATTGAGATTTTGTCTGATTTGTGTAATATGTAATATTTAAAAAGTTGCTCATGCAAGCAATTGGACTTAGTCTGAACTAGAAAATGTTGATGCATGTTGTTGGTACAAAATAATTTATAACAATTACGTTGGCTATGTCTCTAGTTATTTCAGCAAAGTCTTGGTTCTGATTTAAAGCTGGATGATTGCAAGCACTTGGGCAAAGCTTTGTGGCCTAGATTTTATGGAATCTTTCATCATTTAATGTGTTAACTGGCTGTTCTCAGTTCATGTATCACAAACATTATTTGGAAAGCCACGAATGGGCAAATATTTTGATTTTAATTCATTACAGCTACTGCCTGCATGTAACATTCTCTGTCTGAAATAATGAAAATAATTGTAAGAATGACCGACTTTACCAAACTGAAGCATCACCTTTACTCCTCCCTTATAGCATTGCTGTTGAACAAGCTTTAAATATAACTGCAAGAAATGTCACAATCTTGTCAAACAACTGTGTTGATTTGAAAGCTTTCATTTCTCCACAAGTATGATCAGTTTTCCTCGATGCAAGTTCATGCTTGCATGAAACCTTGTGTTGCCTGAAGTACTGATCGATTGTTACCATTTCTTTAAGACAAAACACCTCATGCAACAAACAATTAGCTGACCATGTGATGGGCAATAAAGTCGGTGCACTTCTGGCAGGGAGACAGTCGATCAGACTTGGCCACTGATACAAAGACCGACTCTGCATGCCTCATTCTAGCTCAGCAGGGATTTTGCTGGAGTTGTCTTTTACAGTCTAACAGCATTTTCGTCACAAGATTTCCCAGGGATTCTGAGGAATGATCAAGCTTCTGTAGCACCAAGTCCAAGCTCTTTCTTGGGGCTGACTTCTCCAATGCTAATGCTATCAGGCTGGATTTACTTGCAAGCCTGAGAGAGAGAGAAACTTGGGTCATTACAGCTGTGACAGGAATGAGACAAATGAAAAAAAGAAAAAGAGGCACTTGGCTGGCTTATTCTACCACACAAGCAATTTTACATTCATCTACTTTTTCAAGTAAGATTTCTCTTATTTTATCAACAACAACAAAAATTCTTACATCTTCAGCAGTAATATGCCCACAAGAGTCCATTCTGCAGGTCGGAAAACAACGTTCTTATTTGTGAGACTGCAGAACAGAAAGAAATCCAAGTGGAGGTTTCAAATAGGTTTATGACAGTTTTTGAGAATGACACAAGCTCATAGTAACATTTAACCTCTGTGTCGCATCTTTCAGTTTAAAAAAAGCAGAAAGGACAGATTATCAGCTATTCTTAAAAAGCTGCTGCAATCAAATGCACTGATTGCAATGACAAAACATGAAACAACATTAACAACACCATATACTCTACCTGAAAGTGAAGACCATTTCACGTAAGAGACTTGAAACATCTTGGACGGACAGACCAACAGGTGGCAAGAGAATGGGCATGCTGAAACATAAGGAAAAAAGTTCATACTGTGCATCTACAACTGCTCAAAAACCCTCGAGGAACAGCAGCAGAACTTACGGAAGCTCTACTAAGATGCAAAAAATAATAAAAGCAATATCGTTGAGAATGCATACACTCGGTCAAGCTGTTCAAGCACAATACGTCTGCGGATAAGCAGCTGATTGCAAGAGTCAACTGCTGGAAGTAGTAAGGGCTTGTCTGCTCCCACACTCTCTGCATTGTCCCCTCCATCTGTTTGCTGAAAACACAAACAGAATAATACAACAGACAACCTAAAATTGTTCAAAATATCAACATCCATGGATCATCTAGGTCAGGGGTGGCCATTTTTGGAATAGCAGGCCACTTCACAGTTTCCATAACCATCCACAGGCTGCATGTGTGCAGGTGCGCATGGGTGGGTTTTTTTTTTTTTTACCTGGTGAGGGAAAAGGGATAATTTGGGTGTATGTGTTGGATAGAAATATATACCCAAGATACCATAAGAAACCCTGCACTAAAAGTTGAAAATAATTGATGCTCACCCTAATTAGTGCGACTTGAACCTGTTGCTTCTTTGCCACATTACTTTCTGACATGGTGAGGTGCTTTTGTCACAGATACTTCTGCGGCAAACTGACAGACCGATGTATTCGCGACACTCACTTTTCAACAAAGTGCAACTTGACCTGTCAGTTTGAATGTTGAAGTCTTGTGAGAAAGCAAAGCTTGGTGCCCACTGCTTGTAAATATGCAGCCTAATAATTTGTGACTTGAATTCGGACACTTTTAATTTTGTCAAAAACTCTAGGGAAGTATGAAAAATATTATATTCCTGAAGACTCTTTGGGGACCGCATTTGAAGGGTTTGACAGGTTGAGGGCCACATGTGGCCACCCTTGCTCTAGTTGGTCACAGCATATCCATCTACCCGTGTCTAAAACAGTTCTGAAAAACTGCCGTCAATTCTAAGCCACCAAAAATAAATTTCATTTAAACAGATGGCTCAAAATACAAAGCAGAAATGCAGTCATTTCAAAATTTTGAATAGTAACTAGGACATACTATTAAACAGCTATCTTTACCTTTTTAGACCTCGGCAGCTGGGAGCCTCTATAAAACTCTCTAATCCTCAACTCATATTCCTGGGTCTTTTCCTTGAGTTCTTTAAAGTTTGGCACAGGCTGCAAAGATGCTGCTGTACCTTCCTCTGATGCATCTTCCACTCCAAGTTCTTCAAAGTCTTTCTCCCGAACAGCCAAACGCTGGGAAAGGTCTCTGTATTTTTGCAACATTTCTGGGTTGCCAGGCATTGGACCCAACTCTGTGTTCGCAACCGAATCCTCTCCAGCCGAGAGACCCAGCAACGCCAAGGTCTCACCAGTGATCCACTGACGGAGGATGTGACAGACACAGTCGAGTGCTGATGTGTTCGATTTATGGAAGTCCACTCTTGCTTTGCGTTTAGCAGTGAAAGACGTAGAATCCTGGCTGTCTTTATTACAGATAGCATTTGCAGAAACAGCTTTTTGGTCTGCTGTCTCTGACCCTCTTATTTCACACTGGTCTGACCCTAGCTTTGAATGCGACTGGCTGTCCTCAATGGGAGTGGTGTCTGTCTGAACTTGGCTGGTTGGGGGAAGTAGGTGACCAGATGCAACATGAGCTGACTGAACGTCTGCCATTTGGGAAAACAAATTTTTCTTTCTCTTCAACAAGCGGATAATATACTCAGTTTGTAATTCCCCTGGCTTCTGGGTCATGGAGTTCTCTACGCACTGTTCATCGTCTTCTCTAGAATGGTCGTCTTTTGCTGGAGGCTGTGACGTGCAACTGTTACCACAATTCTTATTAGCAAGACTGAATTCCTCAGTGTAGGTCTTCCTTGGTGTGCCTGAATCATCTGATAAACTTTGAATACATGATTCAGGAGTGGTACCATCAGCATTTTCTCCATCATCATCATCATCATCGCTGTCCACTGTATGCTGAGACTGGCAAAGTTTAGAATGCGGTATCGCTAAATCAGATACTGCTGAGTTGACAGCAGCTCTAACAGCCTCCTCTCTGTCAGCTGTACTTGATGAATCAGTGATGCTGGCAGCTTTGTCTGCACATTGAGGAGCATGCATCTCTGGCAGCAGTTTCAGAGGGCTGGAGGCATGCTGGATATCATTGTTAACTTTCAAACTGTTCAGTTTACGCGTCAAGAGACCGACATCTTCTGTAGCCTGGTTACAGCCATCACCAGAACTAGGATTCTTCTTATGGATTTGAACTACCTTCCTGCCTCCTTCACTGTCCAGCCTAAGTTGAGCCATTTTGACACTCACATCATCAGACACTACATGCAGATCAGACCTTTCTGTAGGTCTTGATGAAGAAGAAACAGACAGGTTTCCACTGCCAACCACATGTTTTTGTCTTGAAGCTTCACCTGGCCTGTTTTTAACCGTTTGGTCAATAACTTCACTTGCATGTCCTCTTGCCCTACTTGCATCACTACTGCTCAGCTGATCGAGACTCTCTAGAACCCTGAGCTCTTCCCTCAGTGTGAACAGGTGAGAGCCAATCACCTCCTCTCCTACAGCCCCTCTGCAAAACAAAGTGAGAAGATGCTGCATGTGCAGAAAGCAAACCGAATTAAAGTTCAAACCTGTTAGCATTACCAAAAGTCATCAGTCTAGAAACTATGGTATTGATAGGCTTTCCCATTTCACACTGATAAGGTTTTTTCTTTAAAAGTAACATCTGAATGAACCACTACCAGCACAGTACATCCCTAGTTTATCAAGGGCTCTTAAAAACATTTTAAAACTTCTGACTGTTAACTCTTTGGCGACACAGGCTAAGACCTATGTAGAAACCATAGAGGACGCATAGATTTACACGTTTTTAAAAAAATACTCCTTAAAAACTACCACACTCACACTAATCTAGTTTACATGTTTAGAAAGATCTATTCCTCTACATTCCAATGCAAACAACACTTTAAGTTAGAAATATTAAATAGTCCTTACTATTTGGTGCCAAATGTAGTCACTTTTTGCACACACAAAAAATTGAACCAAAAGGAGGTTTCACTGCTTGTACACTTCCCACAGGTAAATAAATCCAGTAATCAGGAGTATTCCACTTTGAATCTGTTGGTGAATGGTTCCACTTTCAATTAAAACATAATTCCACCCTCGTCTAAGGCGCTCGGGGCTCAGATGGAAGGTTCTCTTCGCACGTGTCGCCATTTTGAATGACGGAAGTAGACCGGCCAGTCACTGCACTTAACCTCGTTTGGCAAGTCGAAACTGTTTCCGAAACTCATTTAGACAGTGCAGGTGAAACAAGGGATGATAGAGCTTTACAACGATACAAAGTTTACTTCCCTTATACCGTTAAATGCGTCGCTGCAAAGTTTTTAATCTGTCACATGTTTTCAAGGTGCGTGTCGTCTACGGTCAGTCGGCGTCACTTGATGTGCGGCTGCGGTGTCGCCAAAGAGTTAATCCTTCCTAGTGGAGAGCTAACTGTAGATGATCTAAGTGAATAACACTATAGATGATTTTTCTGTTTAAGCGTTGCTCAGAAACAAATTTTTCATCTAAGAAATAATGGGAAGCCAGTTGTGCAACTGGTGAAATGGAGACTCTTATAAAAAAATTCAAAAATCTCTGACACTTCCTTCACACCCGTGAGTGCAACCAGTTTAAAACAATGTGTCAGTGCTTCATACATGCTTCAGTTGTACTTGTGACCAGTTGTAAAAACTACCAGATCTCTTTCCCACTTTCATCCCATATATTAAAAGTGGACAGTGATTGGATATTGTCATGGAAATGACCCCCCTCTAGCATTCCCATGACAAGCAAATGGAAACTTTTAACTACAAAATGGCAACATCTCCATTCACTGTCTCCCGTTGTTGCCATAATGTCACAAGTTTAGTAGACCAGCCCTGATAAACAACGACTTTATCATTCAGTCAGATGCTATAGTAAATTCCCATGCATTTTGCATATAACAAACAATTTTTTATAAAAGGGCTTCATTTTAATCAGTACGTTCTCTGCTTTCTATACATAAAATTTTAGGAAAACTTGACCCCAACGCACTAATTTCCCACTCTTTTCTTAGATCACCATGTAGATTTCGCACCGAATTCACTCAAGGTCTTACGAACCTAGCATTCTATTTTAGTACCAAGGTCTCTTTAGTGAACCGAACTTCTTTGCACTTTTCGCGCCAAATTTGCTCAAGGACATGAAAACCAATCACTTTTCTTCTAGAACATTCTAGTTCTAGAAGCTTCTGCAGACGACCAGAAACTCACACCACTTGTTCCACCCAATCAGAGATAGGCACGTGTCCATGTGATCGCCCAAGTGGGCAGAAAGCGTCCAGATCCGTCAGTCACAAGAGAACCATCGAAGAGGAAAGACATGGGGAGTGATTTCCTGAGAGGCAAAGATTTTGGCCTGTAGTATCAGGCAATTGTAGTCTACCTAGGGAAGGGGAATTGTTTCGCAGACTGAGGAGAGTCTGTGTGTATGCCAGAGGGCATTAGTTTCTTGCGCCATTGGTGGCGGATGTTTGTACCAGGGAAGGTACTTTGATGACAAGACTGTAGTCTTGAAGGTGGCCAGTGTGTCATTTTTGGAGCCGGTGTTAGGAGACCCGGAGAATCGTCATATAGTTGCTGTCTCGCCCCAGGAAAGAAACCTACGCTCTGTGACTCCAGGCTTGAAGAAGATCCATCAGCCTGTTGGACTGTGAAGTTTAGATTCTTCGTTGAGAAAACAGAAACTGTGACATTTAAAGATCGTCTCACCAGCCAAACGTTGTCTTAGAACTTGTCCGGCGAACTCGAGAACTCGGAATCCGCATAGATCCGGACCTCCCGCACCTTGGGGACTGAATGTTGTTCCTGTGGAACTTATAGTGACTCACAGAAACATTTTAACACAGTGGTTTTATGAACTCTAGTGGAAAGACTCGAAACATACAGAGGATTTGTTGTGCCTGTGTCAACGTAACTCGGTGGTGAGTGATCTGAAATTTTTGCAACATCAATGTACATCTGTGAGAAGACTGACTGAGAGTGTGATTAGATCTTGTTGAACTCTGCCGATCCGTCGCCTTTGCATGTGACCTCTAGTATGAATGCTCGAATGTAGTTTATTTGAAGTATCTATCCTGTTACTTGCCTATCGTATATTGTGTGTCCCGCAATAGAAGACTCTTTTTGAATAACATTTTATAGAGGAGCTTCTTTGCTGCGTTTGAATTGGTTTTGTTTTTGCCAGTCAGAGAGTGAGGTTGTGAGAGTGACGGAGTGTACACGTCTTCCCCTATCCCCCTGTCTATCCCTCACAGATGGTTTAACAGTTGTTTACAAAGAATGCCACGGTAAAACCCTTTTGTGTTCCTAGGGATCTGTAGCGCTTAAAAATGTTAACCAGCAGGTGACTGGGCTTGGCAGATAGGCCTTTTTTAAGAGCTCTGAATAGCTTGATAATCGGGCGATTTGCATGTGACAACAGTGCACAGACTGCTGTTCATGCATTCCGACAACACCACAACCTGACCAAAGACAAAGAATGGAAGCACAAACATTACAAAGAACAAGCTACCTGTGCCCTGAGAGTGCAAAATGTGAGGTACATATCAGCCTTACCTGGAGGCTCTACAGACAGTCCAGCCCTCTAGCCAGCCTAAACAGTAAATCGGGATAAAAAAGGTTTTCATCAAAAACAAATCCTTAAATCTTTATTTCTACACTACAGTAACTAACCTATTGCTTGCTGTTGACAGGAAGCGAACTTTTCTTATAGTGTCCTTTTCTCGACTCCACACAGGGGTATCTGGAACTTGCTTTGCAAGATGCTTGGAAGCCTTATAACACTGGTTACTGCAAAAATTCTGCAAATACAATTTTAAAATAAAATACCCGCCATGTTTTCTTTTTTTCAAACGGATATTAGTATTTGAAAAAAAAGCTTGTTTAGAAACACCCAAGTAATTCCATGACATGTATAATAAAATCAGTGCACTAAATGCTACATTAAAACCCAACATTAAATGCCTGTGCAGTTTGTTTACACCTCACAGGAGAGGGTGACTGTTGTTTTTTTTTGTTTGTTTTTGTCTTTCAGTTGATATCTGCATGTTAATACATAAATTTAGCGGAGTCCTTTTATGACAAGGTCTGATACTATGATTTCCTGACCAATACCCTTTTGTCACTAAATATTTATTGCTTACTGTGAGCGTGGATTTAATGAGAAAGTGGATATAATAAGGTCATTTTCACACCCCATGTAACAAAAATCCAAAAAGCTGGGTATTTGGGGATAGAACCAGTCCACTAAACCTGTGTGAGACTGGCAAATGTATGAAAGTTTCTGTTTTCATTGAAATGAGTTGCTTGATGTTTTAACAAGTTTTTATGCCAGCTTCAGTATCTGGGGATTCCAAAGGGTTCACTGCCTGCAAGTGTTTTGGATGGTTGTTGGTTTCTTTGCCTCCGAGTAATTACAGCTGATGATTTGTGGAGATAATAGATTGGATTGGGATATCCCTCTTGGCCTCTGTCACCATCACTGTTAATTAGGCTTGACAGGGGAGGCTACTTGCAAATGTGGGTTATATATTAGATGTTATTACTTGATTTTGATTTTTGCACTGCATAGCTACATGTCTGCAGTAATGCCTGCTTCATAATCCAAGGAGTATGTACAAATTAGCCTGTGTACTAAACTATAAACACTGTGAGGACATAGAGGCTTCTGCACTCCTTAATTCTGTACATGGTCTATAACCCTCCCCCCCCCCCTTTTTAAAAAAAAAATCATGTTTAACACAAGCAACTAAGCAACTCATGGTGGTGGTGGTGGTGGTGGTGGTGATTTAGAGGGACAGTGCTTCCATCTCGCAGTGATTTTGCACTATGGGGGGTGGGGTCCTATTGCTAAACTATGCACTGAAAGAACCACCAGACTGATGGCTGCAGTAAGATGGTCAGTGCAGACAGGCAGTTTAATGTGCGGGAAATGGCCAAATGGAGTTTGCACAATGTTTAACTCCAGGCCACACCAGGATTCGAACCAGCAACCTTCCACCTGCTAGTCTGCGGCTCTCCCAATTGAGCTATCAGGCCCCTTTAAGCAAGTCATGATAACCACGTTCCATTAGTGTGCAGCCTCCAACCTTACAAGTACCGGCATTGGGTTTCTATACATTTTTGTAATTTATATCACACACACAGACCCTAGTGCAAAATTAAGCTCACCTTTCTTTCAGTGATATCATACACTGTGTTGGACTTTGTTGAAATATGGTACTTTTTCTTTGGCATCTGAAACACAGTACATCAGAAAAAAATTTTCTCGATGTATTTACAGGATTATATCAAAAGCCAACACAAGGCAAGTCAACAAAAGCATTTCTTGAAATATAAATTTTATACTGAAAGGTTATCTCTATGAGTTACCACCATCAAAAAACATGAAGACCCAGCCATTTAAGTTAGTTTAACTGGCTAAGAAGATAAAAATGTAACTCAAAACATACTCAACAGAACAGTTATTAGGAAAAAGATACTAACATTACACAGGACAAATAGAAATACTACAGATCATGAGGACTGACTAGTGACTACACACAGACAGTCCAGCATGGGCCTAGCACTCTAATAGTGAAAAATTTACTGATTCAGATTTTTCAGGATAGTTTGGTTCCACAACAGTCACACTCAACATACTGCTCTTCAACACTGGAATAAGAACCATAAAAGACCTCACAGCTTCAAGTTTTCTGTTGCACAAAGGGTAGCCGCAGATATGGACTATGGCTCTTTCCTCCACAATATCAGCATAGTGGTTTACATCTATAAACCGACACTGAAAAAAAATAATAACACAAAATGATTTTGCGTGTAGCAGAATTTTTGTAAACTGGAATGATGTCAATGCAAACTGTAACACTTACCCCTAAATTGTTGTTGAAGAGTAAATTTATATTTTAAAATATTTTATTGTTTGTCCTATCCCTTCAAAACAACAACAAAATGCTAATAATATAAATCATCATGGTGAACACACTTAAATTACTTATTCTTCATAGTTTTGGAACCTGGTAGAGTGACTTCAAATGTACCTACAGGGTATGCAATTCCACTAATCTCTTAGTTGGAAAAGCTTCAAGTTTACTGTTGACTCAAGAGATTTAGAGAGATTATTTACTTACACATTCTTGTAAATACTCCTCCGACACCGTTTCTTCGATTAGACGGTTTACAATGTCGAATGCTTTAGCCTCACAAGCTACTCTGTATCGGATTTTCATTTCAAGTTCTGCCCTTCTTCGATCATCTTGATTCTGGGCACCTTTTGCGTCAGCTGGTGCTGATTTTGAAACCCCTTCAACAGGGGAAGGTTTATTTCCTTCGTCCATTGTCTATGTTAACAAAAGAAGAACTGGTACAACAAAAAGAACTTAGTCAACCGAGAATTAGACAGACAACACGTCGACGTTTCGCAGCATGGCCCCGTTTTCACGACGGCACAAATACAGAAATAACTGACAGGACGCTGATCATGCAGAAAAAAAACTGAAAATTCCACTCGCTCAAATTTTGGTAATAGAAATCAATACTAATAAATATTAGTTCTTCGCATTATTTAAATATCAATGTCATGAGTGTGTTTCACTTTATTTAATATAAATATTATATAATGCTTATTTTAGTAATTACTAAATTAGTAATTAAAATAGATAATTTTCTTATCTCATGCCGTCATGGTCGATGAACACGAAGTTGTAAAAAAAACTTATATTATGAAATGTTTTAAATTCTAAAATAAAACAAGAGACAGAAAATGAAGGGAAGAGGTCATACTGGCGAAACGGTGTTTTTCATCTGCTATCAAACTTAAAATCTCTCATATCACTGTATCAGTTATTGCTTGGTTATAGTATAAACGTCAGTCACACTCACTGCTGTCATCTTCCGTTTTTTTCTTTCAGGGTAGATAACTTTAACGCCAATTTTAAACAAGGGAAAGAAGTGGTAAGTCCAAAGAATGTAACAGCATCCGAAACGACTCCTAAGATGCCGTTCGCTTTTTTCAGGAGCTGCACGGAAAACAACATCCCCAAACCTTAGCAGCTAATTTCTGGAAGGTGTTTATTTTAAAGTTATTTCTTTCTTCTGTATGCTGTCTTATATCTTTAAAAAGATTTTTTTCTTCCCACCAGGCCAGTTCCTTCACTACACGTACTCAGAGTCAGACGCGACGACGAATTTACTGTTGTTTACTTGTTACATATGCACACAAAATATGCATGACTTATTAAAATGTCTGTCTTTTGCTGTGGCGCCTCGTTAGCTTGATAGGCATGTCTTGTAGCTCTGCAGAATTCTAAAAATACTTAACAACTGCCTTGCACACAGGCTTGTTTACCTTCACAATGATTACTTCCTTCTTTTAGAAAACATGCTGATGGTGGAGGACGTGAGCTTGAATATCTGAAAGTGTGAAAGAAGCTTGTCGATACTGCTGGACGAGCAAAGACCGACTCCTTCCAGTCTTCACTGAGACCATCTAAACCTGGTGATTTAAAATGTTAAGCATTTTTTTTGGGGGGGGGGGAGGGGAGGGGTCATAGACTAAAGGAAATTAAATGAGAAAGATTGAGTTGATAGGCGACTAACTAAACAGTTGAGACATTTCCGTTTCCTTGTTTCCTGCTGTTGTATTATATTTCTACACAGTAAAATATCCTGTACAGAGAGAATTTCACATAGGGGCAGAAACAAATGTAATTACAGTGTCATTTCTGTTTGTACCCAACAGAATATGAGATCAAAGCATGGCGACTGAGATCATCACATGGGCATTTCAGCTGATGTTGAGTTATCTGGACTCACTGGATATTGATTACCTGTCTTGGGTGCTGTGGGTCGTCTATCCCATTATCATTTCGTTTCTGCTTCCGTTGGTCATTCTCGTCTTGCTGTATGGGTCTGCCCTCTTCTTACACATCTACCAGCATAGGCATAAGCTTCGGGAAGCATATCAGCATGACGTGTGGGATGGAGCTCGCAGCACACTGGCAGTCCTCTGGGATGCTCAGGGGTACATCTGGCATGGTGAGACAATAGGATTTGTTTTAGCCGTTGTCCCTATCTTTTCTAATGATCTGCATCAGTGTGCACAATGATGTCTGCTTCAAGCAAATATTAGAAGACAAGAAAAAAATTGCTTGTTGCCAGTTCTCCTCCTACTAGTTACTAGATCAGACAAAAGAGAAGCATACTGGTCACAGACTCAGAATTAAGTCCTGTTAACCAACTTCTCTTGTACATAGGGGTTTTCTTTGCCAGCCTGCACTGTAACTGCTTTAAACTGTTATAGTTTTTAGTTTTAGTGACTTTACTATTGGCCACCTCATTGTATCCAGTGCAAAAAGCTGCTGCTTGCTTTAAAAAATAAAAGTAATCTTCTGGACCAAATGTTGGTATATGAATGTCATCAGCATTGCTCTAACAAATTAAATGTCAGAAGCATGTTATCCTAGTAGATATATTCTGTAGGATTTGTGGGTTGAAAATCTTGTCTGCTCTCTCTGGACACTAAGTTGACCTGCCTCAATAAACAGCTGAAATCCCTCCTCCTCCCTCCCTCCTACACCTGGGTACTTCTTTAGTCCACACCCACAACCATCTTGTCTACACTCACTGCCAAGACACCAAACAAACTAAGCTTTCTAAACTCAGTAAGCCAAACCCATTCAAGACAGCTCCCCACACCTCTACACTTCCACTGCATCCAACCACCACTGTCTCCACTCCCCCACACAACAACCTGCTCAACTGCATCCCAGAGGATGTCCCCCTCTCTGCAAAGGAGAGATCTCTTCTCAGCAAGGGCCTGAAATTTATCCCCCTCCAACCTAGTGGCAGCAAGTACCAGCCACTTCTGGATGTTGGCTGCTTTGTCTGCACAATGCGTTGGATGGCAGCCCTGGGATCGCTACCCCGAAAATCCACACTGCGCACAGACTTATGTTTGCACCCCATAGACCACATGAGATCTCTGTACATGTGGAAACCTACATCAATAAGTGCCACCTTGAAATAACCAGACTACATTCCAAACCCATCCGCCACAGTGACATCTCCATACAAGAATTCCAAGCAGTCCAATCTCTTCGTCAATGCACTGACATTGTGTAGGATCACAACCTATACGTAGCTGAAGCCCACTGCCAACTCCAAGACTTGACCTTCTACAAACCACAACCACAACACACTCTCATTAAGGATATTAAGCTCATTTCCAGTGTAATAAAGACAGCCATATCCTCTCAGGAACTGCCACCTTCTGCTACTCTCCTCATCAAAAAATACTGTAAACAGCCCTCTTTCTACCTCCTTTCCCAAATCCACAAGATCAACAACCCTGGTCGACCAGTTGTCTCCCCCTGTAGCTGCCCCACCTAGAACATCTCTCAATATCTAGATTCCATCATCCAGCTCATTGTACAGTCACTTCCCACCTAGGACACCACTGACACTCTCCTCGAGCTGTATAACTCATCTCCCACCTTTTTCCCCACTCTTCTCTTCCCCCTTGATGTTACCTTGATGTACACATCCATTCCACACATAGATGGTTTGATGGCCCTCTCAGTGCACCAATATTTACCCTCCTACCACCACTCTGCTCAGACTTGCTGAACTGGTCCTCACCGTCAATACTTTAGACTTTAATGGAGAGAGTTTTCATTGTGTATAGTGAGGTAACATCAAGGGTGAAGAGAAGAGTGGGGGAAAAGGTGGGAGATGAGTTATACAGCTCGAGGAGAGTGTCAGTGGTGTCCTAGGTGGGAATTAACTGTACAGTGAGCTGGAGGATGGAATAGTTGTCCTACATTTTTTGGGTGAAGGCTTATTGATCAAACAGTCCTGGCAGCTGGTTATTTATAGAATAAGAAAGGAGGGACAGCGAGGCAGGTTAAGTGAAAGAGGACAAGGCATCATTATTCACCTCAGTATATGGAAATACAGCGCTGTACAATCCAGACTTTGACTTTTCTACAGGCTTTGAGGTGGAAGGATTGGAACACATTCCCGACACAGGGCCAGCTATGATTATTTATTACCATGGCACTATTCCTGTGGACATGTACTATGTTGTTGCCAAGTGTCTCCTGGTCAAAAGACGTATGATCCATGCTGTGGGTGACAGGTTTCTCTTCAAAATACCTGGTGAGACTGCAGTACAGGAAATGTTCAGGCTAAAGTTAAAGAGCATGTATCTAGTTATCACCAGGTTGGCTGACACTATTTGATGGCTAGTGCTGCTGAGATAGATCTAAATCAAGGTGGAGAAGATGAAAGGTAACTTATGAAATAACACTATGTGGGCATGTATCTTTTCATTGATTCCGTTTTTTTTCTGATGTAATTTTTATGTTCTGCTGCAATTTAACATAGGTCTAGATATAAGAAAGGAAACAGGAGCAGGGGGTCTTTCTTAATGTTCTTCTCAATCTTCTGCTGTCAGCGTCAGATTGTTAGAGAACGAATTGTGAGCATGATCCCCTGTAGTATGTTTGTCACTTTCCTATGGAATGCCATCGATGGATAATTTCCTTCCACTATGATGAAAGCCGTTAGTCAAAGTACTCTAGCATTGGTTTTCATGGTTCTTCTATTACTCTTTTTACATGATCTCGTTTGGAAAGCTAGTAATTGGTTTCTTCTAGGTGAAACACATTTCAGAGCTGATATTTAGATACTGTTGGTCACAATGATAAAAATGTCGGTACAGCACATAGTAACAAAATTAATGGCTTTTCATCATTTAACTGAACTGGAATGCAAGCAGACATACAGTTTTAAATTTGAAGTTTATTTGAATTGGTAGATCTCCTTGCTTTCTACAGGCTGGCGACTACTTTTCAAGGTGCTGAACATCACACCTGGCACAATTCAAAGCTGCACAGATGTGCTGAAGGATGGCAATATTTTGGCCATTGCACCAGGTGTGTGAAGCTAAATGTGTTCTGCCAATGTCCGACTCCCACAGGGATGAGCAAAACATGCATCAGCAGGATTGTGTGACCTGCCGATGTTCGCTACTCAAATATAATGCGGAGAGTCGAAGTCATAGACCAACCGTGAGGCAGATACATGTAGCATGTAACTAGTTTCTTGAGTCTGATACACTACCCAGTCTGTGAGGTCCTTTGCTGTGTGTTGATATTTATTATTGCAGGATTTTTTCAAATCAAAATGGTTGTTTGTATAGATCTAGTCGCATTGCCATGTTGCTACAGAGATCAGGTACTGAGATTTATGGAAGATGATTGAACACAGAGTATTGAAGCCAACAGTTGCTTTCAAACTTTCTTCTTCGGCAGGTGGCGTGCGGGAGGCACTTTTTGCGGACGAAAATTACCCAGTGATCTGGGGAAGACGTTGTGGCTTTGCAAAAGTAGCAGTGCAGGCCAATGTTGTGAGCTGATGTCCTACATTTCTTATTTTTTTGGGGGGGGGGCAGGGGGGAGGGTTAACTTGGCTCCTGTTATCTTGGAGAGCATACAGATACAAGACTGACAGGACTGATGCGCTGACTATTGAATGGAGAAACCTGGCCATTTCAGATCATTTCATGCTGCAAGTTAGACAAGTGTGTGCAGGGCTTCCCAAGCACTGTACTCATGAAGATTTTACTGTCAGTACCTACCCATACCGAGTTAATGAACTTGTCGGCTTCTAGGTAAGCGCTTCCATTCCTGGTACATTCCAAAGCCCCACATACCCGCAAGCCACTTTGTGTCTTCAGGGTTTCATCTGTTCAGACTTTGTGTCCCAGGGCTTCACTCAGTGGGAAGACTTGCAGTGTATGTTCTGTAGTCTGGCCGCCTGTCTGGTACGGGGACAGGTCTGACTGATAAACTATTCCGAACATGGTAACAAGATGGGAATTAGGATGGCTTGCTGAAGCCTAAAAATAACCATCTGTTCTGACCTCGTCAGACCTTGTCTGTTGCACCCTGGGTGAATGCTGCAGCCACTTGCGCTGTCTGGTCTTAATTCATGAAGTAAAACAAACGCATAACTGGCCCGAGCATGTAGGTCTTGGCTTCATTCGTTACACAGAATTAGTGTCTGTATGCTCTTAAACAACAAACACAGTCATCAGTTATGAGAGTAAGGTGAACTGTCCGTCTCATACTTACTTGCTGTTGTCTGCATCCCCGGTCTGTATGCTGTTTGATGAATTCAAGATAATCGCAACAGATCCTATGTCATCAGCTTTTGGAGTAAGAGAGATTTTTCTTCATTCAAATCCTAGGACAAAGACAGTTATAGAGAGTACTGTGTGCATTAAAAATTATTTTCAATTACTAAGATTCACTGAAACATTTCCTTATTGATGAACACCTTAATCTGACTTCTTACATTTACATCACATAATCTGTGTTTATGGAGAATACCCTGGATAATTTAAGCAAAGGACCTTGTGATTTTGGTAGATAATCTGGATCACATTTTCAGTTAGAAGGTTATATTTAAATTTGTTTCTTGTCACAGCCAGTCATTCCAATGTTCACTGAAAACTGCAGGGAAGCTTTTCGAACTCCTCAATGGGGAAGAGGTGAGAGAAAGTGTGTGAGACTGGCCTCTTGACTATTGTTTTCCTACCTATTCTTCTCTGATTGTCTAATTATACCATATCATAGTCTCAAATTACATTCATAGTAACTGATCCATGCTAAAAAAAAAAATCTCTTGCATGATCTAGTGATGTTGAAACTGTAAAATCTGCTCTTATGCAGAATCTCGTGATTGCAGAACGTTCACATTCTCATTCATCTTTCCTGCTATGTTCTAGCTTGGCTTCGTAAACTGTATGAGAAGACAAGGCTGCCTTTAGTGCCCATCTATGGACTTTTCCCTGTCAAACTAGTGTAAGAAAACAACCAGCCCATCAGAAAAGTCCACATGCATTCACATGTGCATTCATGTGCACACACATGCTGTCTCTCTCTCACACACACACACACCCTGTCTCACTCACTTTCAGGTACATGCACAGATGTACATACATGGGTACATGACACGAAGTCCACAGTCACAGACACACTGTACAGCACACATATGAGCATATGACATACAAATACGTCATGTAAATGTACTTGCATGCACACCCCACATTCACACCTAGGTACTGTACACGGACATACATCACACAAATGTACATACACAGGTACATCACACAAGTTCGCACGTGCGCACACACGCACACAAGCCACACTAATGTACACACACAGATACACCCCACAAGTGCAGACCATCAAAGCACAAAAATTCTGTTAATATATCAAAAACATTTGAAGGCTGGGGAAGAAGAAAATCTATCCAGTTTCTTATTTTCAGGACACACTTTGGTGAGCCAATATTTCCGCCTGAGGGAGCAACATCAGAAGAGTTCAAGGAACTGGTATGTTGGCTTATTGATGTCATGTGTTCGAGAGTAGGAATATTTGCATCTTACCAAATTGCAAATGCTTTGTGGCTGTTCTGTTTTATTGTTAATAATTTTCTAACATTGACTGCAGTATGTCTGATAAGGTATCTGGCAGAACAGATGGCACTCAAGAATGCCAATGAGACGGAATGCTAGTGTTTTCCTTGTATTTTTATTTCAAGCAATATGTTGGCTTTTGCTTTATTTTTATTTTCAGGTTAAAACCCGGATTGAAGAGATGATACTTTCACATCAGCGTCTCCCAGGCAGTATTCCACGAGCTATTTTACAAAGGATTCACTGGAAGTTAAAGAGTAGATAATTGAGACATTGTTGTGGATATTTATGTACCCAGTGAAAGCTCTGTGTATATGCATAAATGTATGTGTATGTGTGGGTGTGTGGTGATATGTGCACCTGTAACTGTAAAGATGTTCCTTGATAGGGCTTTTCAGAAAGGAACAAAGCATTAAAGAATTTTGACTTGGTCATTTTTATTTCACTCAAAGATTGTTATTACAGTGTGTATATATACTGTCAGATCTCAGAGAAGTCTTTGGGTGTAAGACATATATTTTGCATCTTATTTTTATTTAATGAGCGTACTGCAGTTTATTTGAAAGCAGCATAGCAAAAAAC
The DNA here is from genome assembly GCA_004794575.1 of Lanistes nyassanus. NCBI lineage: Eukaryota > Metazoa > Mollusca > Gastropoda > Architaenioglossa > Ampullariidae > Lanistes > Lanistes nyassanus. The sequence goes on from SMGT01005764.1 coordinate 50,649, forward strand.
AGCAAGAGATCTTTAGGATCTTAAACATTTTAAAATTGCTTGAAGGCTACTCACAAAATTTTTTCCTGCATGCTTCCACTTAGTGCTAGGAAGGCTGAAATTTGGTTGATGAAAGTAGCTGCACTTTAATTACAGATCACTTACATTCCATAATGTATTTACATTGCATTTTGATTATCAAAGTACTTCTTCAGTTGATTTTTTTTAAAGAACACACATGCACACTGCTTTGGTGCACAGTCATAACACCAAAGGAAGAAACTGTATTGATGATGATTCTGTGTAGCTTTTGTTCAGTAAAATCGGTGAAAATTTAATTATTAGATGCTGCAGAATTTAAGTTTTCAAGGCTTAGGGTAGATCAGAATAATGGTTATGAGAGTAAAAATTTGACCATAATTCTACAATCATTCTTATAAATTCCTTCATGTGACATTTTGGGTGAAAAATATTTTTCTTGAGAGATTTTTTCATTTGTTTAGAACCAGGTTCCTTTTCTCCACAGTTCGAACTGACCTGTCTCAAAAGTACAGCATAGCAATTGATAAAAGTTTTTGCCAGATTATTGCTGTGATGTAAAGGAACTCTTGGAAATAAATTTTAACATAAATGTCTTATGCAAAAGGGTAGAAGGAGGACGTTGTTTATTATCAAAGTTCATCAAGTTTTGAAGCAGATTTCTAGAGAACTGTGGCTGAAAATGACACATAGCAGTTGACCAGGGGACTCCTGTGTACTTCATTGTTGTAAAACATTCACCTTTGTTTTTCTGACTCAATTTACTGCTGGATGAGATTACATTTATTTATTGTTTAATATTTCTGATTTATATGACTTTTCTTTTGCAGATTGAAAAGGGGCTATGTTTTTTGTATATTTAAATCTGCTAATGAGATTGCTGGATGACTGAAAAATTCACAGGAAATTCAACAAACTGATAGCAATGTGATAAGTGAGAATACAGTTTCTATTTTGGAGATTTTAGCCAGCATGTAAGTAGTGTGGTACTACTGGGGATATGTTTGGAGTTTGAGAAGAGAAAGACATCATGATTCTTTGTGATATGTAACAGAACTGCGCTCACATACTGTGCCATACTGTGTACTTTTAAAATGTCAGGCAAGTCCACCTGCATTCTTGTGCACGCACGTGCACACACACACACATATCCACTCACTCTCAGCAACAAGAATTTTCTCTATGATGTCTCTTACAAGCCTTTGATACAAAGGACGCTATCCCAAGGTGAAGCGACATAACAATCCTTGCAACGGTCTTGCTACACCATAATTTACATGTGATATTGGGTGATAACAACCATCTTTGCTAGGATAAGCTTAGTACTTGATCTCAGAGACCTTGCATAGTTGGAAACGTGAAACAGAGCCACTTGCTTAATGGGGTGGTAAAATAATGTTTTTGTCCACTGAAACACTACCTCTTAGAACACGGTAGTGTGCCAATCATGTCAGTTATCAGATGCTTACCATGGGGAATGAACACTATGTTATGACTAAAAACTTCATAAAACAGTTCTCATAAAACTTCTCATTATAAAACACTTCTCACTATACCACTTCTCATTATAAAATGCTTCTCATTACAAAACACTTCTTATCATAAAACACTGCTCAATACAAAACAGTTCTCGTTATTAAACAGTTATATTATCATAGTCCTCCATATGAACGTTAAAGGGGTTATTAATGTGTGATTGTGTAACATGTTTTTTAATATTTGCTTTATGTTTGTAAATCTGCTTATACTGTTCAACTTGATTTTACCTAGTTTTGAGAATAACAGATGACCAGCAAACAAATTCTTGCTGAAGAACATATTATAGTTTGCTTTTTTCAGTCTTCTTTGCAAAATCATGTTACAAATTATTTTTTTAAGGAGCTGTTTCAACAGACTGCAAAAGTACACATCTGATAGAGCATCAGTTGTCATCTATCATATGTGGCATACTTGCTGCAACGGTTGTGAACCAACACAAGAAAACATATATGAACGAATTCTAGAACTAGAAGTTCGGAGTGGTTTAAACAGATAATAGTTGTAGTTGTTGCATTGTCTGTGATCACTGCATGGAGATTTCATGTTCGTCAGCTGGTCAATCAATGACAGATGGGTAGTGGCGGCAGTTCTTTTATACATTTATTTTAAGGATGGGGAAGCACACTGGTTTGGTGATGCCAGGCTACTAGAACTCTTGCTGGATCATTAAGTCATTGGGCTGTCAATGTTTTCTAACTGCTGTAGTTGCACCTCCCCCCCCAGAAAAAAAAAATAGAGAAAATATTCAGGGACAGTGGAAATTTTAGTTGGATAGTCAATTTCAAAAGTTGCAACCCTGTCATTGTAGTCATTGTAGTAAAAATAGTGTAGTGTGCTGCATTCAATTCCACACAATGTTCATAATCAGCCTCCTCCAAACACATACACACATACGTCTAAAAATATCCCCTTAATTCAGCTCTTCCTAGTCATTTGAATGCTTGTAATTTATGTGAAACTGAATTTATATTTTTTGTGTTGTACGCAGCATAGTATATTAAGGAAAAAAAACCCAACAACTTTACATACAATACTCACTTTAAAAAATTTCCTTTGCATTTGTATTTGACAAGTATATGATATTCCATTTGTCAGTCCAGCGTAAACTTTATCTTGCCCTCCCTATTCCCCAAGGCTGGCTTGCATGAGCATTCATACCTGCTCTTGTGGTCACAATAGTAGTCGTAAGGCCCATTTGCCCAATGTATTTTATGTCCACCTTTATGTATGAACGGGAGATAAAAACCCAAGTCCATAAGGCCATAGTTTGGTCGTGTGGTGGTCTTGGTATCGAAATAACACTGTGCACATTTTGTGGATTAAACTCAATGGTGGTTCCTTTACATACATTGATTTAAATTTGGCAATAGCTGATTAAAAAAAAAATTCTTGTTGATGTTGTAGTTGTGTAAATAGTCATCTGCATTTGATGCAGCTGTCAATCATGCTCATCTATTCTTGATATCTATGAGCTTTCTTTCTGGCTGGATCTAAAAAAAAAAACAAAACAGTCTGCATCTTGACTGCATTATGAAGACATCCATATTGATGTGTATGTATCTGACAAGATTTGTATCACAAAAATAAATAAAAGTCAGAGTAACATTGTAATATTGTAAAACTCTTGTCTTCAGTCTGGGGAAGCATGTGGACATTTAGATTTTCTTTCTTATGGAGGGGAATGACTGACAAATATAATCTTGTCGTACACACCAAGGGCCTTTTTTTCAACAAACACTCAATGATATTATTGTATGTTGCATTTAACTTTACAAATTCGTTTTACTTATGTACAACAACAAAATGGATTGATCAAAACTGTTAGCAAAACTTCAGTAATTATGGTGTACCATGAAAAAACAAATATGAAAATATGATAATGGTTTACCTTTTTTAGGGACTGGGTAATGAATAATTAGGCGATCCAACTGGTAATTTATTGTATGTGTAAATGTTTATTTCCATTTTTAATGTAATTAAAATGAATTTATATTATAACTCCTTGCATTTGCCAGTTACATGAAGATGGTGCAAGTTTTCTTATGTCTTAATGGGAAGGAAACAGCAAGGCATTTGTTTTTTTAAAACAATGATAGAAGCTATAGTAGTGAGGGAACATTCTGACAGTGGTTTGTTGGACATAAAGAAGACATAAATATAAAAACATTGCAACACTTGTGAAGGCAAAATGCCCACTTCTATAAACTTGATGTCTCTGTTGAACCTTATCATAACACAAAATCTTTGACAAAGTGATGGTAGCTCTTAGAAACTGTTCAATGCAATGAAAAAAGGCAGGTCCCCTGTTGTCCAGAGAAATATTGAAGAACAATCATCAGCATAGCTTATTCAGAACTTATGATTATTGAAATGAAATAATTTCATTAAACATGACAAAAATAAATTTCTTTTCAATAGAAATGTTTGTTCAGCCGAAGCCATGTACATCATGTACAATCCTCTTATTAATCAAGTCTTATACCCAGTGACAAGTAGAAAACATTCAGCAGTGCATATCACAAAACAACTCACATTTTGCAAGCTGTAATACAAGCGTTTTAGTCCTAGGAATCTTCTCAGCAATTCTAGTCGAGGCGAACATTTGAATATCAATTTGTGTGAAAACAGAAAGGAGGATGCTTTGGATCGTCGTCTTTTCTCAGCCATTTTCCCTTCTCTTTGGAATTTAGTAAGCACAGATATTTATTTACAGAGATGAGATCCCACGTCAATACGCGCCCTGCTGTAAGAATAATTCAGATGTTGCTGCCACAGTGATTGGGTCCATGCTTTCAATTGTGACGTGCCTGTCATTCGTATGTAAATGTTTCCTTCTCACTTCTGAAGTCTCATCTGATCGTTTTGTTCAGACCCTCCATAACTCTCCACTTCCTCAATCATTCCCTGAGCCTGTACGAAATATAAGTGATCATGAAGTCAAAGTAAAATAACGTTAATATGAGAATGACACTGCAAAGATTCTAACATTTTACTTGTGACAGATATTACTTAATTGTGACTTCAGATTTGAGTTTCGAAGCCATTGGTATTTAGAGGACTGCTTTACAGATGTTTTATAGAGCATATGCTTTTTGTCTCTTTCCCTCTCTCCCTTTTTATGCATACAAATTTCTGTGCACGCATGCATGCTTGCGCAGTTTGCGTGCATGTGGATTCTAGATGAGTGACAGCTTTGACCTAAAGACTGACCAAAGTCAATGAAACTGTGTTTATACAAGAATAATAGCTAAAACGAGCACGGCGATCAACGAAAATACTATATGTAAAAAATGTTCAGCATATAATGCAGACAAGCAGAATCTCAGGTCCCATGCAATGCGTGATGTCTGCATGTCTTACCCAGATGAAGAACGTCGCGGCGCCCGCGCTTGCATCACGGATTTGTTCTTTTGTGAAATTCGAGGTGATTTTTTTGGCGGTCGAGGCCACGCTCAGAGGGACTCTCCGCGGGTCAAACTGCGCAATTTTTCGCATCATCGACTCCCGACCCGTTTTTGACATCAGCGCTTGGCACGTCCGCCACACCTGTAAAGTAAGAATATTACTTTAGTTGGAAGTATTTTGGAGTGGGGAGGGGGGAGGAATGGTTTCAAGAATGCACTTGCATCTCGTTTCCGTACTTGAAAAATGAATTCCTTCAATGGGACCGTAATATATCGTCAGGATCACGGTCTGGCGTTATATATTGAGCAACTGGGCAAAATTCATTCCTCAAAGATTTCAGAACTATCATGTTTTTGTGGACTTTTCTTTTGGTAACTGTGCTAAAAATTTAAAGTTTTCCAAAATGTTTTTGCGGACGTAGAGACCAAGTTGAAGATGTACCAGAGCTGTGTGCTTTTCATTCTGTTATACGACTCGTAGTGCTGGAGGATGACAGACAGCTAGTGATCGAGAAAAAAGCTCTCCGTTTCTTGATAATTTTCACCATCTCCAGTGAACAACTGCTTGCTCGTTACAATCAAAACAGCACTGGGACCATCATAATTTTTGCGTGAAACGATTCAATATCATGTATATGTGCTAGTTGCCGCACCTTGACTTCTTTCAACGGAGATCCAAGCAGCAAGAACGTCGCCATCATGGACTGGTGCACGCCCTCTGGCGGCGACCCGTAGGTCTTGAGCTCAGCCACCGTCTTCTGGTCCATGTCCAGCACCGCGTGCCGCAGCTTCTCCAGGCGAGCGAGGTGCTCTTGCAGCCGCGAGGCCACCGCGATCTGCAGGTCCAGCTGACGGTCATAGTTGACGGCCCTGGCGTTCTTCAAGGCTTTTTCCAGGCCCGCCAGGTCTCGCTTTTGTGTGGCCTCCATCAGCTCTGACGATGAAAATTGAGTCAGACATATAGAGCAAAAAAGATGGGAAAGCTACCGGAATGAAAATGCGCTGTTGAAGTCTCGATCGGGATGAATCTGCAAACCTGCAAAGCAAAACAGGGTGGGTTGGTGGAGGGCACGGTTGATGACCTAAACCGAACGCCCGAAAAATAAAGTCATCTGGGGCTTCTGTCGCAGTTTGTTCTTTTACAATTTTGTTTCGAAAAGTACAGTCTCTGCTGATTTGCCGTCCATCTTGCCTATACGGGCGCAGGTGTCGCTGGTCGAGGAGTTGTGTCTGCTATGTCAAGCTTTGCTGAGCTTCCAGGATCGTCTGCGCCAGACGTGCAAAGCGTGCAAAACGCGTAGGGCGTTTCTCAACCCATCGGCATAATTCCTGCGTTTGTTACTGGTTCTTAAAACGCATATATACATACATAAACTAATCTAGGACATGATACGGGGATACGATGCTAAGCATTGTACTATATATATATATAATTATTTTAAAGCAGAGGGGTAAAAGATGGGCGGGTCATAACAGGGATGACACATGAAAATAGCAAAATAGCCTACACGTTAATGGTGGCGCGCGCTCATGATGAGCCAACTCACCGGCCTTGGCTGCCAGCATCTGTAGAACTTTCTGAGCTTTGAGCAGGACGGGGTCGGAGTCTGAGACCCCAGTGTCCTTGTATCGAGCGATGGCTGCCTCCAGCTGCTTCTGGTCCTTGAGGTCCATGGCTTGCTGCACCTGCTTGCGCGCCAGAACCTGCCGCTGTTCTGCAAACCCCAGCGCAACACACGCAGACGGACGCACTTAGCAAGGGGCAAGAGCAATGTGGAATTAACTACGGCAGTGAGTAGCAGAGAAACGGCTTGCGTGCAAGTGCTTGAGGAACTGTGACATCAAAGTGACATGCTCGAAGCTAGAATAGGTTTTCACAGTTTTCTACAGCCGAACCCACACAAAATGTGTCGATAACACTCATCTGAATTTCGAATTATATTTAAAAAAAGACGACTTGGTTGCTAAGTTCAAAATAATATTGTCGATAGTTTGTAAGGGCAGATCATTCCTCACATGAACAAGAACGCCAAGCAAAAGGCTGATTTTACACTTCACAGTGATATGGTTAATATTTTCTTGAAATAATTAAAACAATGTTAACTTATATCTTTACACATTTGACATTATGGTCATATTTCCGTGATGAGTCACAGATATGGTGATCATGTACTGCTCAAAAGAATTGAAAGACCAGTGCAACCTGCAGGCGCTGCGTAATGCCAAAACACAAGCCAACAGTCCCAGTGAAGCTGAAGTGTACTTTTTTCATGAATGTAAAGACCAACAAAATATTAAATGATCAATCCCAACAAGGTACTGGCAGCGCTAGACATACTCGTATGCTGACGTATGCAAACAAGGGAGCCTACCGTACCCATACACGTAGCAAAGAGAGAATCGAAAGTAAGGAGCGTGGCAGATCTAGCGCTGCCAGTACCTTGTTGGGATTGTCCATTGACGATTTTATAGCGCTCTGTTCTCATTTGTTCTTTGTTTATTAAATGATCTTTTTTCGTTGCAACAGCAGGATTTCCTGCCACGAAGGAGGCAACCCATGTATACGAAAGTCAGAGCAGGTTTATTATTGGCACAGAATAATAAATGCCAGACGAGTGTATCCTCCATTGGCCTGCACACAAGCAACCCACTATTGTCGCCCAGACTGAGCCAATGACCCCAGAGTCATTTGCGGGATCGTCTGCGGCTCCTGCTGAAGCAAAAGAAACAGGTGGTTAAGGTCAGCTGGCGGTGGGTGGTCTGCCTGCAGGCGACGGCCCAGTACGTCCCACAAGTGCTTGATCGGGGGAAAGATTTGTTTAATTTACTGGCCAGTCCTTGGCAGTCACTTGCTGCTGCAGGAAGGTGGTTGGTAGCTTCCCGGACCCTGATTCCTTCCTGCAGGCACCTTGCCGCGATCAACATCACTGAGTCCTCTTCTTGGAGGAATGGTTACGAACCTGTCTTTCGACTCATCCGTAACTATCACCATTTCCTTAACCGTGGTGAACTGTATGCATGGTTTGCACGGGCACTGGCGTTTTCCACCCTTTCAGTTTTGCCTTGTCACTTGCATGCCTGATTGTATTATTTTTTAATTTTATTATTATGTTTTTGTTTCCTGCTAAGATCTTTGGCACTGTTTCTTATCTCGATGTGGTGGCGCTGCACGATATGTTACCCGACGTCACTTCACTGATTTTCTGTTTAAAGCGAGTCCAATGACCCTACCCCCGCCCCCAAGAAACAAAAACAAAACTTTCACTTTACACTGTTAACAATTTTCGGCAGCATGCTACAGTCTCTGAACAGATTGTGACAAAGTGTCATTGTGCTGTTAAATGTAAGCAGAGAGTTTGAGGGGTGTGAGGAGAAAAAAAATACACAGGCCTGAAAAAGAATGACCTTTGAACTTGTTCTCTTTACCGGCTGTGGCTGGTTGAATGTCAAGATGCCTCAAGGCAATTAAGCCATTTCAAGGCGACTTGCTTACAGTGAGTACCCGACATTCAAGGAAGCCCCACGAACACAGTGCTTTTACCACCCAAACCCACCCACCCACACAGAGGCCAGGGTGACATTTTCTTTAAACGCAGTGGCTTCTTTACATTCTGCAGGAAGCGGACAGACTTGTGAAATCATGCGGGGAGAAGTGCCTTGCCATGCATGCCGTGATCTACACAGAAAACGAGGAGTATACCTTTGTAGGTTCGCCCGTTAGCAAAGACAGGAGGACGTTTGCGTTTTCCTGGGGGGTTTTCTGTGGGAACGTTTTCGCGTTGACAGCCAGACTCGTTGTCAGGTGAGAGTGAGTCTTCTTTTTCCAGAGGGGTCTCCAAGTCTATGACTGTCACGATTTGATCAGTGTCGGACAGACACAGACCAGAGTCACATTGAGGACGGGAATCAGTGTCTGTCTGGTAAAGTTCACACTCTAGAGGGGAAAGGTCACAGTCTGTTGGGCAAGGCTGAGAGTCTACTGAGGGAAGGTTCACAGCCTGCTGGCCAAGGTTCGTAGTCTACTGGGAAAGGTTTACAGTCTAACGGACAAGGTTCACTATCTATCAGGGAAGATTCACATTCTGTAAGGAGAGAATCACAATCTGCTGGGGTAGGTTCCCTGTCACTCAAGTACTGTTCACCGTAGGCAGAGTACTGTCCGGTGTATCCATCATCTTGACTCGCAAATCAGCAGAAAGAATTAAAAAAACCAAAGGTGTTAAGATAACTGTAGAAATCTTGAGCACAGAAAACTTTATGGTTGTGATGTCTACTTATAGTCTACCTGGTTGCACGCCTGCGTGCCTGCGTGCCTGTCTGTCTGTCTGGTTATGTATCGTTATCTGCGTGTCTGTCATTATTGAATGCAAGTTATGCATAGATTAATCGGTTTAAATTACCTGTGCATGCGTGCGTGCGCGCCCCCGCGTGGGAGAGAATTTCTCAGCTTCCTTTATTGTGCCTCTTTGTCTTCTCTTTACCTGTCTTCTTTGTCATTCCTTCCCTTATATTGCTTCCAACCTATGCATATGTCTTTCTTTCCTTCGTTCTTTCCTTCCTTCTTTCTTCCTTTCTCTCTCTCCCCCTCTCTCTCTCGCGTTACCATGATCTGTCGCAGAAGAGTCTGGAGTGGGCGTGGAGTCGCTGCTATTTCGGCCGTCCATCAGATTGTCCATGATGGTGTTGATGTTGTGGTTGTACAGATCACCTGGACGCCGTCGATTGATCTGCATTAAAAGATGTCGGGTGCCCACTTGAAGTGTGTGATGTAAAAACTCTAAGATTCTAGCAACAGCACCCTAGCAGGCTAATACGCCTATCACTTGCTGGGAAAACACAGAAGAAAACTAGGCAGTGGGTGAAAATCACAAGAATAAAACGTAAAAGAGTCCGGAATCGAAAAGAAATGAGCGAATAGCTGGAAGAAAACACAATTTCACGTTTTCCTATAAAGAAACATGTTCTCTAACCTGGTACTTGGCTACATTTCGCATTCTGCCAGGCAGCTCCTCGGTGTACACGTTTAACATGTATTCTCCGTAGTCGTCCATTTTCACCTTGAACATCGTCATGCCGTCCATCTGGATTACCTCCACCTGCCCGCTGCAAGGCGCGTTCTGTCCGTTCCGTCTATGGAACTCCACCACGGCGTTCTCACAGTCAGGGGGAATGGGGATGAAAATCTCTTTCTCGCTTGTCTCTACCGTTTCCACCTGCACTTGGCTGATGTCGTCTGCTTCATCCTCTTCGTCTTGTGAATCTTTCCAAACAAATAAAAACAATAACGACAGCAACGACGAGAACAACAATAATGTACAATGGTCTATCATCGTCAATATAACACTGCATTATACAAATAAATTTAGCCTATAACTTTCAAGTAGTCGAGTAACCCTGTTAAACTGACGTCAGGTAGCGGGTATTTCTGGAGTGAATTCGTAAAATATTTATATGAACTGAATTGCCTCGGATGAATGGGGAGCGTAAAGTAATTTGGTTGAATGTTATAAAACTGAATCGTCCTTTCTAGGCAATGATTCTTGCGGTTGCTTTTATTCTAGCTGTTTGTCTGTCAGCCGTTGGATCTCTCAATGAATGGATCGAGAAAGTCGGCTGGACAATTCAATAATCGGCCGAAAAGCAAGAACAACTAATGGATCTACAAAATACAAAACAGGACCGAAACAGGTTACCGACCTAGGCAAACAGAAAACGAAATGACAAAAACAAGTTATCGACCTAGGCACCCAGGAAACCACATGACAAAAACAAATTATCGACTTAGACAAACGACATGCCGAAAAGAAATTATAGAGCTAGACAAACAGAAAACGACATGATGAAATAGGCAGCTTATAGAAGAAAAGGATGAGAGGGTGGACTTGATGAGGGGGGAAATCGACTTCTTCGATCTCAGCGAGAAAGGAAAGGCCGGAGTGGGTGATCCACCTCAGAAAACGAGGACCCCAGGGGAGCAGTTAAAGGTGTCTGGGACAAAAGGTTACAAGAAGAGCTGGATGTAATAATGACAGCAAGAAAAGTCGATCAGAAAACGCTTTGAGCTGTACTGCAGGTTATGCATCCGACAGTAGCCTGTTGGAAGCTGAGGCGCTGCTAGGGTTGTCTCAGGAAAAAAGAGAATTATGTTTAGCTGTGCCCGCGAATGTTTGGTACATTCTTCACAGTTTCAGGTTTCCGTAAGTGACTTAGCTACGTCCAGTGCAGGACACAGGGTTGCCTGCGGTGTGCTCCTATCCATTTCCTCGTGTGAAAAAGTTCGTGGCAGAATAGTTGCCGGCGAAAGTGGAACGTGGAAGAGACATGAACGGAAGCGCAGATGCGAGGGTCCCTGAAGCCCAGCCCCTGTTCTCACCTGTCTCTGTCTGGCCTGCACCGTCTGACTGGATGAGGTAAGAGTGCACACTGAAGATCTCGGCCTCGTTGTTCTTATCCTTGGCGAAGACGTTCAACGAGTATTCTCCGCTCACGGGGAGGTCAAGGTCGAAGGTCCATTCTCCGTTTTCGTTTCGCCTCGTGGCCTTGACCTGGCGGGCTGCCTTGCCGTCCACGGTGTGCACCTCGCACACCAATTCAGTGTCGGGATCGGCGGCAAATGTCACCGACACCTGGGGAAAGACACGACGAAGTGTCGGCAGACAAAACAGCGTTGAACCCCGCCAAATGACGATTTTCGTGAAATGAATTCAAAGCTAAATGAATAACGCAATATCGATTATGTGTAGAGTGGTTCTCTTACAAATTAAGACAGTGCAGTCCTAGTGCAATGTCTTTTGGCAATGCAGCTGAAGTCTTTTGTTTAAAAAAAAAGGGTGGGAGGGGGTAGAATAGTACTTTCAGCTGCAATTTCAGATCAATAAAAATCAAATCAATATATGATGACTCATACCATGAACAGTCTCGTCATTCATGTCCAACACCTTTTGGATCTTTTTTTTTTTGGATACGCACGCACACCGATCGATTCAGCAATGTGTGTGGGTAAGTGTGTGTGTAAGAAAGAGATAGAGAGAGAGAAGAAAAAACTGACAGGAAGTCGCTCAGTATCCCATGACACACCTTGCCATCTGTGACGTTAATTGTTCCGCCCGGGTGTGACACTGGTGTGACACCGAGCCTCTGGGCGTCAGGCCCCCTTCCCAGCGTGCCGTGCGTGGTGTTGGGGAAAGGTTTGCTGGAATCCGTCAGACCCTGGCACTGGATGAGGTAGTTTAGCACGTTGTCTGCGTCACCCACGGCATCTGGATCCTGGGCAAACATCTTCAAGGCGTACTCACCTGCAGACAATTTTGAAATTGTTTTCCCAAAACAATGCTTAAATATGTTACAGCAATCTTTGGATGATCAGGCATGCGAGTTTAGCCAAGGGAAGCAAATGTCTGCTCTAATGAAATTAAGTTGACACTATGTGGATAAGAATGTGTTGTGCCAGGCTGCACGTTCAAGTAGATAGCTGACATAAAATTATTTTAACTGAAAAGGTGCGCAATGAAAGCCATAGACACAAGGACTCCGAGGAAGTGACGTCATAGCTCCTAAAATACCCTTGGTGATCATTGTTCGTTAACAATGTATTGAAATGTATTTTATTTTTAGTTGCCCGCAAACTTGTGTCACACATTTGGACTGATTTAGCTGCACGACAACACTGTTATTAAACAACTGGTATTAAGGTAAAGGAAAACCTCCAATATACGACTTTGAAAAAAAACAACCAAATTCAGGTGTTATAATAGAGGGGTCTTATAAAGGAGGACTGGTTGCACTGAACTATATAGTAACATGTATGTACGGTGATGGATGGGGTGAGAAATAAACACATCTGCCTATATGTTAACAACTGCAACATGTGTTTTGAATTTTTTTACCACTGAACTACACGTTAAAATATTTTTTTCGCATCTCAATTACCGAGATCACACTAACGTGTGACGCAGCTCTCTACCCGCTACCTAGCCGTCGCAATTCGCACAGCTTACATTGGATTAATTAAACATTTCAGGCACTGTCTGGTGAACTGGCCGAAACAAACACTTAAACATAGAATATGAAATAAGACCTTCAGGAATGAATTACAGCAAAATCTGCGATATAATTTATTTGTTCTTCTGTGAACCGTCGAAAAGTCGTATGTTGTAAAAAACCAAACCACTCACTTCCTTCAGCCCGTTAGGGGGTAAAGTCGTAAATGAATGTCGGTGCAATATTTATTGCCGACTTCTCTTTGTGGATTCTTTGTTAGGAGCACTTTAAATGTCTTTTCTAGATTTAAAACAGTTCTTTTGCGCTTCTCGGGGGATGTGGGTTCGGCATTTAGCGTTTCTCAATGAACATCTTTGCAAAAACATCTTTGCTAACCCTTTTCCGCTCAACCAGGGAAATTCGTAAACTGTGCAAAACCGGTCACTTTCTTAGGTTGTTGGTCTGGTTAAGCAGGGAGTCGTAAATGGGAGGTCGTTATATAGTAAATGGTCTCCGTCAGAAAGCTTTGAGTCATATGCTGGATGAAGTCGTATACGGGAAGGTCTTATAAAGGAAGTTTTACTGTTTTAGAGTGGCATTAAACCATCGGCAACAGCTAAAGATGTCATCACATTTAATAGAGATTTCCCCCACCCCCACCAGAGTTTCTTAGTAATGTAAATAGGAACTAAAATATAAATTTCATAAAATAAAGGTGCGTCGAAGTTTGACGAAACGAAATTATACTGAGTGAGTGAATGAGTCACTCAGTGAGTCAGTGAAGTAATAAGCGAGCGAGTGAGCGAGTCATTGACTGACGGACTGAGATTGAAGCAGTTCTTTCCAGATGTTCCTACTCGACGCACTTCAGCTGCGTGCGAGGGTAGCATTCAGGCTTGTACAACTGGTCCGAGAAGATAGGAGGAATGCGAACAGGAGATTCTCTTCCCGCCTACCGCCACCCCCTCTCCCCACACACCTTTCTGCGGCAGCCGCAGGTAGACGACCACTGCGTCATCCTCCACGCGCGTCAGGCAGTACTTGCTAAGGGTAGCGTCGTCCAGCACGGCGTGCTTCAGCTGCTGGTGCAGGGCCAGCGCCTTGTCCTTGTCCAGGCGGATCTCCAGGAACCCGTCCTTCGTCACCACTTGCGCCTGGGTGTGAGTGACAGGCGTCAGCCCCGCCTCCTTGGTCTTGTTCACGGGGCCCCAGCCTAGCGGCGGGCAGTCGGGCAAAGGCATGCAGTTGGGCTTGGCGCGCGGGCACTCGATGACGTAGGAACAGCACAGGTCGAAGATGTCGGACTTGGTCACGTCTAGCCCGTAGACGTCCATCTTGAACGTGCCCTTGATGGGAAAGCGCAGCGAGAACCGCAGAAGGTCCTGGCGGTGCTCGAACAGCACGAACCTGTCCAACAGCGACTGCCCGGCGCTGCCGTCGGAACGCGTGCGCGAGCGGTACAGCATGTACTTGAAGCGCAGGTTGGAGCTGTTCTCGGGCGGCAGGTAGAACTCGATGTCCACCTCGCCATCCTGCGTCGTCAGCACGCACGCCAGGCGCGAGTGCGGCGTCAGGGACATGCCCAGGATGTGGAAACGCTCGCGCACATAGAAGTGCTCCTCAAACTGCTGCAGGGTGATGGGCGTCAGCAGCAGCTGCCACTCTCGCTTGTCCGGGTAGTGCGTCCAGATCAGCTGGTCGGGGCTAGGCAGGAAGTAGAACTCGTTCACGCGGTGCTGCGTAGTTCCCTCTGTAACCTGCAGAAAATCAGTATTCATTAGCTCGCTTGGTCCTTTTTTTAAAATGCTGACTGAACTATTAAGGTTATAATCGGTATGCAGACAGCCTTGTAAGCAAATGCTACTTTCACAGGAAAAGCCGGTACCAGAAGACGAGCTATGAAACTACAGGACACGATTCAAACTTTTTTTAACTGCTTCGCCAGCAAACCTGTAGAAAAAGAGGAAACGTGCTTGCGTTTGTGAGTGTATGGTTCATCAGTTACAGTTACAGTTACAAGAATGGGGTCTTAGACAAGGTGTCTTAACGTTAAGACCCACCCTGTTCCCCCACCCCAACCTGATCACGCTTAATCGGGATGATGCATTCAGCATGGAACCCTAGTCGCTTACAGACCTCTTCTTCCTCGTCGTCGTCGTTAACGTTGCTGTCCGAGTCGACCAGCGCCCACTCGCCGGTTTTCTTGCCGACCAGACAGGCGGAGGCCCAGAAGGTGTCCACAAACTGCCACGACTCCTGCACGTACACTGCGTTCCACTGGGCTCCCATGGCCCGCCGATCCGCCCTCTGGCCAATCTCGTACGCTGCGCTCTTGTTCATGCCGCTCACGACCTCGCAATGGACACCAGCCAGTCTTCATCCGAGAAGAAAAAAGTCGTCTGTGGATTTGTGGATTTTTATCGACACAGTGTTTTCGACACGCGTTTTCGACAAAAGCTAGAAATTTTGGCAAAGCGACCCGTTATTTGAATGGCCTCGGAAAGAAGACACTCGATTTCACGCAGCGGTAAATCTACGTCTGAAATACTTCTCAGAACACTTTTGAATTTTCTAGATCGACAAAATTTTTTTATTTAATTCAAGAAAAGGAAGAGCTATATTCACCTCGGAAACATAAAATTGTCTAAATCGACTAAAAATATTGATTCGGGATCCGTGGAGCCGAACGGATTTCAGAGGTACAAAGACGCTGTCCCACGCACACGGAAGAGATCTGACCGTGTTTACTCTGGTTTCCATGGCAACGCTAAAAGCAACTCCCGTGACACTCACTGGCACAAACCGTTGAAGAGGTGAGCGTGGTTGGCCGCGTTGTTCTGGATCTTGAGGAAGTACTCTATGGGCGACTGTTTGGGAGCCAGTCCTTCACACTGCACGCTGAAGACATCCACTGACGTCACCCACCGGAAGATGGCGCGCACCTTCTCCAAATCGTCCCACCCTGGCTTCAAGGTCAGGTAAGCGACCAGCTCTCGGAATGTACCGGTGAGGAGTTTTAAAGGAGCCTGTAGAAATAGTACAAGGATACCTCTCTCCTTAAGGATACAAGGATACATGTTTATCTGTAGGCAGACACGGGTACCCGTTCGCATTTAGGATTAGGAGGCATTTTGCTCGTAGGAATACATCAACACCCGTGTGCCTGCGAGTGTATTGTGATATCGGCGATCCCTGGAAGCACATTCTTTTCGCCGCCAACCCGAAGCCTATCTAGGTGTGCTGGATACCCGAGAACTTAAGAGACTCCAGCGACACCCCAAGCCTTTATGACTACCAGATATACAATACAGCTGTAGGAAAGTATACAATACAGCTGTAGGAAAGTATACAACATAGCTGTAGGAAAGTATACAACATAGCTGTGGGAAGATATACAACCTAGGCTGTAGGAAGACATGTGCGGATGCTTCAGGAATACAACACTCGCACGAAAAGAGGAATATCAGCTATCGTAAGTGATGTATTTTGATTCTGTTTTACACAATTCTCACTCGATAATACACACACACAAGCATGCAAACACACGATGGAAAAAAACATCCACACGTTAAAAAATAGGCTCCTGTTTGCATGTTTCATGGTTTCTCTCCTCACGTTTATACAGCCTTGACCTTGGAAATGTACCCCGACTTCATTATATTTCTCACCAAAATGCACGCTTGTTACCCTCCAGCCGGACAGACAGACAGACAGACAGACAGACAGACAGACAGACAGACAGACAGACAGACAGACAGACAGACAGAGGCAGGAAGGCAGGCAGATCAAGGATGGGGGAGGGACAGACGGAGGACTGATGGAGGGACGGAGGGGGTCGTCTAACCTTTAACACGTGCTTGTCAACCTGTTCAAAAGACACTGCTCTGTAGATGTCCTCCTTGCGCCACCTGGGAGGGAAAGGTTTGGGTGGTGCTTGCCGACTGCTGTACTGTGGCGTGGCTCCGTCGTCTGTCTGGTTTTCAAAACAACGACGAAACGTAACTTAAGTTTTTCTCGTCACAGGAATTATAAAGTCTCTGACTATCTATCTACAGAAGCAAAACGGGTTAAGAAGTAGGATATTTGTCGACATCTGTTTCGCATTACATCAGTTAAGCGTTCTTGCAGGTAACTACAACAGAGGCCTTCAAGGTACTTCCAAAGAAAAGCAAAACATGACATCGACAAGAGTAAGGGTCTTACGGTACTACTGTCCTTCATTCTTGCTCGTCTGCATTCTCTCTTCCTGCCCTCGGACTTCTTCACTCTAACCATCGCTGTCTTAACCGCTACGTTCCCCTTTTCTCTGCTCGAGTACATTGTCCAGTCATAACAGTGAGTCTGGCGTTTGCTAGTTCCGGACTGGTCTCAGCGGTTCGTAGCCCAGCACATCCCTGGCTGTCCTGTACATCCTACGGTCTGTTTCTTGACTTCAGCATAAGTGAGCCTTCTCACTGTGGCTACTGATCCGTTGCTGAGCGCAAGTGCTAGAAGCACAATGTCAGTACGTCATGCCTTCGTGTCTTTCTCAAGATTTTATTGCAGTCCACAGCAGTGTGCCTTGCTAACAACAAATCCTCTCAGGGGGTACTGCTTTTATTTGCCACTTACGCGTAACCCAGGAACTGCTCCCCACTTGCTGAATTTTCTTATTCCCAGATACATTCCCTCTTCCCACTTAAAAATTATCCTGCATTATACAGAGTGCCCGGCCGTTTCTACGTCCTAAAACTGTCAGGTGGAGTGTCCGAAGCTATGCTGGGAGGTGAGAGAGAGAAGAGCGTCAGTCAGATCCCGGTGTTAGGACAGGTATTAAAGTGTAATCCGTCTCATGACAAATAACACAACTAACATGACAAATGAAATGACATTTAACATTGCAAGTATTGTGACAAAACATGGTAACTAACACATGACAAGATGACATATCTAACACGGCACCCAATATGGCGGCTAACAAAACAACTCATGACAGCTAACTTGACAACTAACCGTAGTTGTCTAGAGAGGGATGACGTTCGTAAAAAGAGAAAAACGCACACACGCTATAACACCTGCACACTCGTGCGTGCACACTTTCGGTCGTGACTAGTGGCTGGCGGGATAGCTCAGTGGGTTGAGTATTCGGCTCAAGACCATGAGGTCAGGGTTCGAATCTCGCCCAAGCTAGAAGCGACAGGAAAGAAAATTTCTTATTAATAAAGAGATGATGATGATGATGATGATTGATTGATTGACTGAATGATTGACGATGGATGATGGTGGATGATGATGGACGATGGTGGATGATGATGGATGATGGGTGATGGTGGATGATGATGGATGATGATTGATGATGGATCATGATGGATCATGATGGATGATGATGGATGATGATCTACCGTTCGGCCGTTCCGTCCATAGGACACAGCAGCAGAAGCTGCTCTTAATTTCGCAGGTAGGGAAGTTCTGGAAGTTTCGGCAGGAGCATCCTGGGAAGAACCAGGCCTCGGTGGTGGGGTGCCTTCCTTAGAAGCGCCAGTACCCATGGCGTTGGCAAGAACGTTCCTCCCGCCACACTACACCATCAGATGTAGGTGAAATCAGAAATCGATCCCCTTGCACACAGAAAACCTGGAAAACAGGAGGTCAACGTTGTAGTGACAGGAACAAATACATCATAGACTTTGAACAGGCCATCACAAAGCATCGTCTCTTATATCATTTAAAAGCGTTCGACAGACGTTGCCTAATCTGAGAGTTGTCGCTCGCACGCGCGCGCGCACGAACGCACATACAACATCCGGCCGGCACACATCTATTGAAAAGAGTGTTAGGATCCACTCTCTGCCTTACTCAGTAGGTGCGCTGTGACGTGCTCCAACAAAAAGACTGGGTAGGTTTGTCTAGCAACAAGACTGGGGCCGTTGTCTACACAGCCTGTCTTTCACCTTACTGCAGGTCGGTGATCGATATTCGACAACCACGTCACGTTCAAGTGTCGGTGACGTCCTCCCACGTCAAACTAAAAGGGTTCAGGATCTGTTCATCCTTACGCTCCTTGTGACGAGTGCAGCGGTGCAATCAGTATGGCACCTGAACGTTTGTAGAGACCGAATACTTGGTATTTCTGTTGTCCTGTTTTACACGCACGCGCGAGCACACACACACACACACGCACATAAAGACAAAAGAGAAGGAGAAACTGGGAGAAAGGGTGCAGCTCATGCGCGTGGCTGAGCTCCCTGCACTAACGTTCACCGGCCATCAGCTTGTTTGTATTTATATCAACACCACTGCCTAGGGCAAAAGTCGAATTTTTCCTTCTGAGTTTTTTCACCCTACGTCGCATTTAAGACCGCAGCCACAAAAATCGAAGATGGCAAATAGCATTTTCCAGCGATATCATCCAGTTTGGAAATAAACATGCGATCAATCATCAGGTGCAAGCCTACTTGTTTTGCCAAGCAACTGACAATTATGTCTGTGTGAAGGATATGGAAACTTAACAACAACAACAAACAAACAAAAACAACACAATTGCTTTCTCAAACATCTGCTACTTTCCGAATAACACCATCAACAGCAGCAATTACTTGACATTGACTTAAACATAGTCGTCAGTATAATTTCCCCAGGGCCTAATTTCTGTCTCAAGCAGTACACGTAAATTGTGCCTCGCAAACTTCCGAAGTATTCTGGCCTGCTAATGTGTGGTGTCTCAGGCATCAGTCATAAAAAGTGACATGGCCAAAGGTTGATTAGTGCATCTGGACCGTGAGACGTTTAGTTGTTCTTCTGCTGACACAGCCGAGAGCACGCTCCGTATCCAGTCTAGGCTGAAAGAACAAATAAAAGTAATGCTACCTGTTAAAAACGGAGGAAAGAGAGAAAAGAACGTGAGTTTTACTGTGTTAATTTCAATCGATATTAAGGTCGTCCGAGTAGGAAAGGCGCGCCTACCACCTTTATTTTGATTGTTTTTGAGTCCCCCTGAGAAAAAACTCATCAAGTGGCTAAAACGCGTGACGTTGGGGAGATAAGCACTGAGGGCATGAGAGATTAGGTAGCAACAGGCACTTCCTTCAAACAGATCGAAGCGTCTGTAGCTCCCAGTTCGTCACGACCAAAGGTATTTTGCACGAGAAAACATTTTATTTATCTGTATAGAGACAATGCAAGGAGGGAAGGGAGCTGTGTAAGGCCGAATGATTGCTGTGGAACTGTGGACTTGCTAAATAATTGCCCAGCTCACAGAACAGTACAATATACACTATCAGGAATTCGTGCTAGCTACCAACAGGACTACAAGACAAATGGCAGGACTACAAGACTAGTTACAAGACTATTAGCACGACTGCAAGCTTAGTTCTAAGAGTACAAGACTATTGGCAAGATTGCAAGCTTAGTTACAAGACCATAAGACTATTGTCAGGACTACACGATTAGTTACAAGACTACAAGACTATTGGGAGGACTACACGATTAGTTACAAGACCACAAGACTATTGGCAGGACTACACGATTAGTTACAAGACTACAAGACTACTGGCAGGACTACACGATTAGTTACAAGACCACAAGACTATTGGCAGGACTACACGATTAGTTACAAGACCACAAGACTATTGGCAGGACTACACGATTAGTTACAAGACTACAAGACTATTGGCAGGACTACACGATTAGTCACAAGACAACAAGACTATTGGCAGGACTACAAAGTTAGTTACAAGGCCACAAGACTATTGTCAGGACTACAAAATTAGTCACAAGACTATTGGCAGGACTACGAAATTAGTTACAAGACCACAAGACTACTGACAAGACAGCCGGGCTAGTGCTTGGCGTGACGACAGGAGCGGCTTAGCTTTGTTTGTCGCTGTTGTCCGACAGGGCTGTTGACGATTGGTGTTTTGTTCAAGGGTTGCAGCGCAGTCGCAGCTCTTAGCCTGTCTACGTACAACACAAGTACACCAGGGTGTATGCGTGCCACTAGGTCACGATCACGCAGTCTGCAAAGGGGAACAGTGCTTTCTGGTTGGTTGGCTAAAGGCCTTTCTTAACCGGACAAATGTGTGTCCTAGTTCGGCGAACATGGCGACATTCTCCCGGTGCACGAGAAGTATGCTGGACGAATTATAGTAGGCCCACCTCCCCCACCCCACCATAAAAAATAAAAAAGAAAACCGGAATCAGTCAATATTCGTTATTTAATCTGGTCTCCAATCTCTTCACGATCCCATGTTTGCAACATTGGTAGTAGACTGGCTGGCTGGCTGGCTGGCGAGGCAAACGGTTGGTTGGATATTTACTTCTAGGTCTGCGAAGCTTCTCCACATGTCAGTCTGTGTCGGCCTGTCTGTCTGTCTGTCTGCCTGGTGCTCTGGTGCTCTGACACGTGGATGCCACTAGCAGTTATCTTACTCTCCGTAGCAAGATGCAAATCAAATCCAGATTTGATTTCTCACCTTCCCACCGCCGGAAGAAAACAACAACATAATTACATGTTCGTTTACTACGAACTCACAAAAGGGGTCACAATGAAAACATTAGGACCAGCCCCCGACAGTTGCACTGCAGTGTTTTCATGGACTAGAGGGAGAATCTTTTGTGACTTCTGCTTATGCCTTTATATTTGAATTATTTCTACAATACAGGCATCAACCGACCGACCGACTGTAACAAAATTGATAGCTGGCAAGCGTAAGATTAGCATTGTTTATTCAGTTGAAACCAGAGGGTAGCCTGCTCAGTTCAAGGGAGTAAATTTAGTGCTCTCCCGGAGAACAATACGTACTAGGGAGGGGGGATTAACCAACCTCCCTAGCAAGAGTCAGGGACAGCAGATGACAGCATGGTATCAGCCAAGTACGAATGCATCAGCAGTTCATAAGCGAATTTGCACGTTATGCACATGAGGAGGATAGACCATGTGATGTAGAAGGCGTTGGAGTAGGGGGAAATAAAAAAAGGGGACTTGAGAGAGGAGAGGAGATCAGACAACAATTAGAGAAACAAGAAGAGAGAGGAAGACACAGAGGGAAGAAGCTTTGTCGGGCTTACGCCCAGCCCATAGGGCTTATGCCTGCTTGGCCATGGGACTTAGAAAGTTTCGACCACGAAGGCCCAAGGCAGGAGTTAGCAGGCAGAAGACGGAGGGGCACAGTGGAGGATGACCCACAGGGCTGTCTTCTTCGTGCGCCTCCGCTCCAGCTGCACAAAGGAGCTTTACTCTGGAAGAAGCCACTGCCTTCAGCGGCCAGACAAAAGTCAGAAAATAGTAGAAGTCCAGGCTTCCGTCTGTCACTAATAGGGTAGACAGTAGAGATAGAGAAGAGGTCCTAAACTATGGAACAGGTTGCATGGTAAGCCGGCCACCACTTGCAACGGTTTATGTTCAACAAATAAAGTTTAGGACGCGTACACAGTAGTTTGGCGTGTTCGCGACTGGATGAGTATGGTGTAGGTAAGGAAGAGGCGGTGAACGGAAGTGTTACACCGACCGACAGTCAATAAGTCGGTCATTCAGTCAGTTCTTTCGTTTATCCGTCCGTCAGTCAGCCAGTCCTTTTGCCTTCTCGCTCTATTGTGTTTCGCTGTTTGTGGGCCGACTGTCAGTCACCTTAGCTAGGCAGTGATCCCAATCATGCATAATGCACGATGTAGCGGTTCGCCCGCATGTGCCCTGACACGCGGGCCAGTCTGTATTTACTTGAAACTACCATACGATACCCGCACCACAACCAGAAAGAAATTATTATCAAACTGTAGTCAAGGTGACTATCAGATCTTATGTATGACTGAGAGAGTCACACATGTCCCAGAAGATTAGCACACGGAGAAGTCTAGCGAAATTGGAGAACAGAAAGGCCCTGGAAGTGTGCATGCAAAGAACGTGTATTCTTTGAATTCCATATCGTGTGTAACCGCCTCGGTAGTCTAGCGGTTAAGGCGTTCGCAATCTGACAGCTGCTCTGCCAGACAGACGTCTCACACTACAAGGAACAGTATTAGGACTGGTTGACCCCGTGTCAGTATAATGGTACTGGGGAGTACTGAAGCCTGCGTTCCGACAGAAGTCCTACGTGTGCAGCACGCAATCTTTTTCTAAGCAGCAACGACCTGATATGCACCTATAGTTCGTGACGACAAACAATAGCGCGTGATGGAACACATTTTCCGGAAGTCAGTTTGAGAAACGACTCTTTATCACGTCTTTTTAATCACCGAAGGACAGAGATCCGAACAAACTTAGCTTACCACATTGTTTACTACTCTGTTTAGCAGCACTTTATTTATTTTGTTGGTAGTATTGTACCGTACTTAGTGCATGGATGGGCTTATAACTAATTAACTGAACAGAACTAATTGTAGTTTTGTCTTTATTTTTGTGAGCAGTTTGATTTTTCAATATAGTTTTTAAATAACCACCAAGGCTGGCTTGCAGGAGGGTTCGTATCTCCTGTTCACAAGAAAAGGTGCATGTAAAATACACGGGGAAGGGGTGGTGGGGGTGGGTGGGGACGAGCCGTACTCATACTTATGACAGGGAGAGCGACTACAAACTGCCATACAACCCAGTCCAGGATCGCATTTGCGTTAATCTGTTTATATCAATATAGTTATTGCAAACGCTACTAGCTTGTAGCCTTGTACTGTGTACTGATACACCTTAATGCACACTTTAGTGCTACTTTCTGGAAAATGTTATACTTTTTGTTCAAATAATATATATATATATATATTATAACAACAGACGTTTCAAAACTGTTTTCGAAACTGACTGACTGACTGATTTGGAAAAGTTTAATTGAACAGTCACATGAAAAGATACAGACAAAGTAAACGAACCAAGTTCTAATTATTGAGACACCAAAACGTCTGCGAAACTCAAACATTACAAGGAATGTCTGGCTGAAGTTTACATCCTGTTGTTTCTGAGAATAATTCTACGTGCAGTTGTTGGTCCCTGAACGCGACAACGCGCACGTTAAAACTACAGTAAAGGACAAGTTCCAAGAACTGACGACCGCTTACCGTCTTCGTGATCCCACCTGAAAACTTGCAGTTAGGTGAAGACTCGACACAAAGCACCTGTAGTCCTAATGGCGCAATGATGACGTCCTGTAGCCGTCCAAAGGTAGATTCAGGTGAGTTTGCACCTTCGTACTTACATTGTGGTAGGTATGACCTTTTCGCAGAAGGACCGCCCACTTAAAAAAAATTGTAAGCCTGAACACGTGGTGAAACGTTTCGTCACGCTAGCGGCGCGAAGATAAATGCTGTAGATACGTCTGTACACAGATTTCTACCAGTGGCTTTTCCTATCACCTTTACTCTATCCACCCCCTTTCTCTGTTTTGTTTCTGTGCGTGTGTGTGTGCGTGCGTGCGTGGGGTGTGTGTACGCAAGTGGGTGCGTGTCAAAACCTGCAGTACCTGTTGAAACAGCGGTCGTTGGGCATCTGCACAAAAGCAATAGACTGATCACTATTGAGATCAACTCTTCATTCCCCATCCTCACTGCAACACTCCAGCAACGGCAGACTGAAGACACGTTTTGACTGAGAAAGAGAACAAACTGTCCCGACTTTCAACTTTGCGATCTCACGCACCACGCAGTCTGTATCTGAGAGTCCCTCCCCCCCTTAGTATCGCTCGTTAGGGTATTATTCGTATCGCTGTATCTTTGCACCTCGTCTCGGTGATCGAGGGTCCCAGCAGGAAGCTTGATTGTGGTGCAAATCAACTATCGATCAATCGTGGCTTGCTTTGCGCGGAGTGTTCACGTGTGTTGTAGGTAAGAGGCCAGGCGCTGACAAAGCCGGTACGGTGAGGGCGTTTGCCGATCTGCCGGAGAGCCAGTGTTGCCGGTATCCAGAATGACGGAAATGCAAAGATTTTCAATTGTTGTTTATAACTGCCCAGTGTCTGCCGTCAGACCTAATTAAAGCAGCAAGGGACGCAATTGATGTGGAAGAATGATCTCCCCCCGTAGACTAGGCGTTCAGTAACGTTAATAGACCCTGCAACAAGTTCCGTGTGATCGGAACCGCCACCAACTTGTGATACACATAATTAACACGTTACAGAAGAGCTTTATATTTTCGATGATGCTGTGTACTTGTAAAGCGAAATCTGCTTTAGTTACAGCATGGTGCACAATACTTCGGTGTTTGTATTGTCACATTGTGTCGAGTGGACTTCAAGTCATTTCTACATTTATAGTCCGTTTAAGCCCAATCCTATGTGTTACTGCTTATCAATGTATTCCTGTGTATCTGAGCTGACAGCTTTTTTTTGCTTAAGTCACGTAACAGTTATTCTTTCATACCATGACACCTTGAAATGGTATAACAGTTCTTTCTATATGCATTTTCTGTACTTGTCTCAGATATCGCATTAGTCTCTCGCTGTCAAATGACCTTTGATTAGACTTTCCACGACGAAGACCAAAATTTCTCGTCGGCCATTCAGACATAGGCTGGTTCACAGATTCCTAGTTAATTAAAACCCCATATTCTACACGCACGGCTGTTAAGTGAGTGTTTAATATACATTTTCAGATACGCTGGTGCTATAGATTTTTAATATACGCTTGTAGTAAGAACCAAAAAACTGACAAAAAATAATTAGTAATCACTTTGTTGTTTTTATATTTCACATCCAGTCACCAGCTAGCAGAAATCATTTGAAATTGTTTGTATTTATCTTCTTTGTATTTATCTCCCTTCTGGGATACAATAATTTTCTGTCCTCTTTGCCCTGTCTGCATACATGAATTACATGCGTGATATGCAAGTAGATTTAAGTTGCGGAGATTTTCTCAGTGGGATTAGTGTGTGTGTGTGTGTGTGTGGGGTGGGTGGAGGGTTGCTTAACGTCCAGCCGCAAACTAAGTGCATATCAGGACCGTGTTGCTCAGACAAAGTTTACGTTCTGCCGCACTGGGACTTCTGTCGCAGTACTGGCTTCAGTCCCACCCAGTCACATTATACTGACACCGGGTCAACCAGTCCTAGTACTGTTCCCTGTAGTGCCAGGCGTCTGGCAGGGCAGCTACTAGATGGACAATTTTTAAGTCTGTATGACTCAGCCGGGATGTGGAGCACGGACCTCCCGCGGACGCCTTAACCTCTAGACCACCGAGGCGTGCCCTGATTAGTGAAATTTCTGTCGTCCGTCCCAGGAATAGTTAATCCTTGTGAAGACTTTACAAGTGTCAGGGATCCGCCAACCCATCCCATCCCGAAATTTCTGGACAAAACTTGCATGTAAGTCATTAGTAATGTTTCTACCCCTGGTCAGCGCACAGTACACAATTACCTGCTAGGCTTTCTTCTGACTTTTGCGACGTCTTCAATCCACCTTCCATGGGAGCTTCATCGTCCATGTCAGTCCCCTGATAGACAGTGAGTGACAGCTGTCGCAGCCACGAACCCTAACAATCGGGTCCCAGCCCCTCTTCTTACTTCTCTGATCTTTTCGTTCGACGTCTGCTAAAGCAAACCAAATGATTGTTGAAGACTCCAGTACCACCAATCGTCACGCCACTGTAAAGCCATGGCAAATACTGTCGTTTCCCATGTTGTTTCTCGTGGCATCAGTCGCAGAGCGACATGCTGTCCCTTATTTTCTTCACTATTCCTGAGAATAAGTCGGTAAAAAGGGGCTACACGGATCGAAATCCCAGAAAGATTTTAACTGTCCTGCTATTTCAAGTACAGTTATAATCCTTTCGGAACCTTCTCAGCCTCCCTCCACAACTTTTTGATTTGTTCTCGGGAATTGCACAGAATTTCAGGGACAATAGGCATCTCTGCATTGACTGCCATAGTGCAGCAGGGCGTCCCGGCAATTACTGCCATACTGCAGCAGCGCCCGGGTTACCGGCGTCGTGTATCATCAACGGCATTGATCTGGACACTGGTGATCAACCTAAACGGTGTTGACAATGAGCAGTCAGCAGCTAAAAACACAGATGGAGTCTTTGCGCCCAGGAGTAGGCAGCTAACAGTTGTCATAAGTACAGGTGTGTGTATACGTATGTATATGCATGAATGTATATATGTATGTGTGACTGTGTTGGCGCGTGTGTGTGCTTGCGCGTGTGTATGTGTGTGTGTGTGTGCTTGTCTGCGTGTGTGGGTGGTGTGTGTGGATTGTCAGAAGTGCACACATTTTTGTCTGTTTCTAGTAGAACTTTACAACTACTTTGCTGTTCCAGTAATTTTATGCTTCTTTGTTTTATTGGGATTTCTTATCTCTTTAAGAACTGGCTACTTTTGTTGCTTTATTAATTATCTTTGACAGAGCTCATCAGTTGTAACTACATTATCGTGGCGATTTCTCACTCCAACAGGAAGTACTTGAAACGCTCAACATAACCGTATGCAGACGCATGCGACTAAGGGAGCTTACCGTACCCAAACGCGTAGCAAAGAGAGGGCAGATCCTTGGAGTGATAACTTGATAATTTAAGCGCTCGGTCCTCATTTGTTGTTAATTAGTGGTGATTTCTGTTTGCATATTCTGGTTGTATATTCTATGTATGCCTCCAGAAGGTCAAAGAATAAAACAATCTGAATCTGTCATGCAGCCCCAGGTAAAAGCTTTCGCCTTAATAGCTACGTAGTTTTGTCCCTTCAAAAGTATTTCTCTTACTTGTTCACATCTTGTTCCAAGCTTTGCCGTAGAGAGACCGCCTTCTTGTCTGTTCCCGCTACGTGAAGGCAAAGCAAAGCTCGCTAACAGGTGCGGATAGTTAAGAACAGTCTTCAACGAAAAAGTACGTTCCCAAGCAGGTAGCATGATGGACTTATTACAGAGCAGATATTTTTATCATAATACAGAGAAACACAAAGAAAATACTAAGAAGGAAATTCAAACCAAAGAAAACAAAACAAAGACCTTGATGTTTCGTTTAAGTGTAATCATCAGAAAGTGACCATTAACATCAAGCAGGTATCAAGATAACAGGTTCGTCGACATTCACGTGTAAATGAGATTGACCGTACGACAAGCCTTCGGAAAGCGCATGTTGTATCAACCAGGTTTACTGCATGTTTTTGCATTGCTTATGTATGTATACAGGGTGGCACACGCACGCACGCCCGCACGCCCGCACGCACGCACGCACGCACTTCTCTCTCTCACCCCTCACTCCTATACGTACATCTCTGTAAATGCATAGCTGCCAATAACACATATATATATCACATATACTACACAGACGAATACATAAACGTATAGCTGCAGATTACACACACACACGCACGCACGCACGCACGCACGCACACACTATACATACGCATAGGTAAAAGAATAGCTACAAATTAAATAATATATATATATACACAAACATAGATTTAGTTGCGGCGTAAGTAAACGACAGCGTACCCCATGTTTGCTTTCTTAAATATTTATGACATATTAGTAAATTAAATACTGCATTGAAAACGCATCTTCGGCAGGAATACTTGATTCAACATATTTCACTGAGTGCTCGTAAAACCGGACTTAATGGACATTAAAATGTTAATTCCAAAGTCGATGATTCGATGGGCTGGGGGTGAGTCAGTTCGAACCAACTTCAATTTAATTAATTTAGCCACATTGTGAGTTACCTTTCTTTTAATACTATACCTTCCTTGTTTCCTAATTGAAGTACTCGGCCAGTCGTGGTGAAACCAATAAATGTGCCTTCATTCATATTCTTTACAATTTAACCGTTGCACAATTGGCAAAACAAATATATAGTTGGCGTGAACCATTCCGTTGTACTAATTCTGCTTGACTTACTGCGGGTCTGTGAGATAAGTCGAGCAGGCAAGCTAAATAGTAACACATAAATCAAGTGCAAGATATACAGCAGTTCGTTTCACATCTGTGTTTTGAATTAGTACAGCCACCAATTCGAATTAAGAAACATGCACAACACTGTTTGAAAACTAACGCACGTTAAGGACAAAACGCGTTCATCACGCAGTGAAACTTACATAGTACGAAGCAAAGTTACACGCAGGCTGCAAATACTGCAGTACAGAGCACGTGGCTAATGTCTACATACAACAATAATATACATACCCCTTCCCTCACAGACAACTGGAACAGCCATTAAAAACTATCATTCCCTTCTGGTGCGCAGAGGCAAAGCCTTCAGCAGAAGTTCTCCGTTGACACAGACGTCGAGGGAAATTCCATGCAGATGCCGGAGGAATAACTCGCGTGCACTGACATCACTGCAAGAACACCGGGTCGAAAAATAATGAACCGTGCACGCAGCCGAAGCATTTCACGATGCCAGTGTTTTCATGTCTCTCGAGACAGCGAGATGCTGGGCTCAGTGCTCAGCTTTCACCTTCAGGCAAACAGCCTGACATTCTTTCCCCCTTGACCTTTGGCATTTTCCTCCCGGGGGTGGCGTGGGGGGGGGGGGTGGTGTGCGGAAGGATGGCGGGTATTTGTAGAAAAAAACAGGGTTTATCGATGCAAGTTATCGCGGCACCATTAGGTCGGCCAGTGAGTTTTCGCGTATCTCTGAGGTTACCTTGTGAACAGGTTTCAAGACACGCGTGCGTAGGTTTGCAACAGACGTATGGTGTTAAGGTGTCAATGATTGTTAGTAACGGATTGAAATGTAGAACAGGTATAGAATACATCAAGCTAATAATCTACTACGCGTGGAACACTGTCAAAGTGAAAGATAAATGACAGGCTGGTTCGGTGATAAATTTTCGTAGGTGTTAACCCGCTGTAGCTCAATAGACGAGGTATGGCCGCAGGCCATCGGAAATCTCCCAGCGTGGTTTGTAACATATCTTTGAGTTAAGCAGTCAAACCCTTTTTGTTTTCTAGGTGAAGGGCATCGTTTGTGCGCGACGTAACTTTACAGACAACATCCGGGTACCTGTATACCGAACGTTCTATTCTCCTTGTCTTGGCTGTTGAGGTGTTTGAAAGTAGTATATAATCTTTGGTGTAAGGATTAATCGCGGGTCTGTTACCCGCATATTTCCTTTATATGTGGCACTGTTTACCACGCTGACCGCTTGTAGCCATAGGCTTACTCACAGAAATACAGAAGAGGTAGAATAGAAAAACGTCACTCTTGGCCGATGTTCGGTTACAGATGCGCGCGCATCTCGGTCCGCTCATAGGACCGGGTTTGCTGCAAAGTCGAAGTTGGAACAGTTAATTACAATTATTTTTCGTAGCAAGTCTCGTTGGTGGAATGATTTTGTGATGGAGGTAAATTTTACTTTCGTCTCCCACATTTCTGTGCTTTATTGACTGATTGCGATTAAGCTGGAACGAGAATCGATGATCAACAACATGGGCTGATATTTTTGTAATTATTATTCTGCTATTTGTTTGGATTTCATTATTCATTAACAAAAACTTTTTAGCGGAAAACGTTTTATATTTCCGGGATAGCATTTAGTGGAAAAAGTTGTATGCCTGATACAAATTTTTTGATTTTGTTGAAAATCGACCATTTTCAAGTACCCTCACAAAATATTTCAAATGCTTTGGGATACCATAGAATCTCGCACAATGATTATAAAATTCTGGGGCTGAAGCCCGTCAGTCATAACAGTATGAAGATGAGTTTAATGCTGTTTTAATACTGAAATTATTAAACACTTTAAAAAAAAATTGAATAAAAATCATCCAACAATAGAGCAAATGGTAAGGGGCAGAATCACATCGTCTTATCCGGTGATTCGGCTATGCAGTTATCGCTCTTCCCATAGCCGAGCATTTTGTAGCCCGTAAAAACCGGTTTCCGCTGTCTCATACATCTGTATGGTTTACTTACTTCCCTCTTCCTGTAATT
>SMGT01005764.1:81424-104270 GCA_004794575.1 Lanistes nyassanus
CACACACACACACACACACACACACACACACACACACACACACACACACTGTGTATAATTATTAAAGCAAATCCAGACAAGTTAATAATCTCAATATACTTTGCCATCGTGATGCTGTAAGAAGGGACACCGCAGTGTAACAATATCTAATCACGTTGAGAAACTTTCAGTCATACGCTGTATCTGCTTCATAACATATCTGATTCGCCCCACCCACCCAACCGGCACACACAGCTCGAAGTGTCTGCTCGCATCGGTCTGTCTCTTAGCTAAAGTTTATACTTGGACTTCATTCACTACGCGTTTGTAGACTTGTCTGTGGTTATGCGCTTCATTCTGGGAAGACGAACTGGCGATGAATTACCGGCGATCACATCGTCTGTTCTGCAGTGGATAGTCGCTGCTCGTTCTGGATTTCGCGATGTAAACAGAAGAGAAGCGGCAATACAAGTGCGAAGAGGGACAACCGGAGGCAGATGCAACACGAAGTGTGAGCAGGTCAGTTCAGGTCAGGTCAGGTCAGGATGTACATCCGTGATTATAACAGCACGCACCCAGCAGTGGAGTGGCGTTAGCCTGAAAAACGTCCGTCTCGTGACGTCGAAACATCCTGGAACACTGTGGCGGCTAAGTGCAGGTTCCTGACATTACACGAACGCAAGGCATGAAGTGCAGTTCGCAGCAGACCGTTTTTAGCCACCAGGTAAAAACAGATGTCTTTCGCTATGTGCTACAAGTTTAGTAGGTGTATCGCAACGAACTGGTCTGAACTGAAGTAACCTGCCTGGTAAGAAACGAAGCTTCTGCATGGGCTGCGAAGTGTTACGGCTGCTTCATGCTTTGGCTGAAATATGATTCATATTTGCTGGCCTGAAACCTGTTGTCTGTACTGCGCTGTTTTCGACAGTCTCTGCTGTTTGTGTGTTTTCTTTTTGTGGCTGAAATATGATTAATATTTTGCTGGCCTGAAACCTGTTGTCCGTACTGCGCTGTTTTCGACAGTCTCTGCTGTTTGTTTGTTTGTTTGTTTGTTTGCTTGTTTTCGTTTACAGTAGCTCGTGTTTATTTTGGCTAGAAGTTTGTGCCTCCTTTTCCTTTCCTTTCTTGTTTATTTTTGTTTTGCTTGATAGGAACCTTATGTTTTGTGTATGTCTGTGTGTCCATTACCTGGGTGCTTTTGTTGTTATATGTCCACATGTGTGTCCAATGCAGCGAATATAGCTGTATTCTGTCTTGACACGGTACAGGCATTCTAATGCCTGCTTTAAAAATCTAAATCCGTGTTTTTGTCAGTCAGTCAGTCAGTCAGTCAGTCAGTCAGTCAGTCAGTCAGTCAGTCTTGTGTTTCTATGTTCATTCATCTCCCAGGGTATTTCCCTAGGTAGGCAGGCACACAGAGAGACAAAAACACGGAGAAAATCAATGTGATAATTTGTGCTTTGCGTTCTGTTAAGCGCTATGTAGTTATTGTTTGTGTGGATCTGCATTCCATAGCACACCATTTATTTTAATTTGTTTATTTTCGTTTTGTAGAGCACCATGTAGTTACAGTGTGCGTTTATCTAGTGCTACAAAGCACCATGTAGTATGTGTTTGCGTTTATTAGAGCACGATGTAATCATATTTTGTGTTTAACTGCGTTCGGTAGAGCACGGTGTATAGTTTGTGTTTATTTACGTTTTGTAGAGTACCGTGTAGTTACGGTTTGTGTTTACTTGTGTTCTGTAGCGCGCCATGTGGTATTTGATGTTGCTTTTGGTTGCTGCAACCGCGGACTGCCTAGCAGACGACGTGGTGGTGACAACGAGGCTGGGAGCCGTGCGAGGCAGGCGGGTCAGCACCGGACACTCGGGTTATGTGGACACCTTCCTCGGCATTCCGTACGCGCGTCCGCCTGTCGGTATGTATGACGAGGCTGCCTTTGGTCGGAAGCACAATTAACCCTTACTCTTTAGATATTGATCTGTTGTACGGGCACAGCTGCGTCTGTTTTGAAAAGGATGCACTCAGGTCATCTGTCACTCAGCTATTTAACGTCATCGGCTTTTTCTTCACTGTGTTCTCTTTTTCCCTTACTTCCTTCTCTCTCGCAAACACAAACAAAAACATGCTTCAAACATCATGCATTCACCTACTACCATTCTGAAGTATGCAGGTACAACTTTTCAAACGCTACACAACGAACGCTGTCGAGGGTCGTTGTTTGTCGGTGAAAAGACTCTTTACTTCTGTCAGGACCCTTGCGATTTAGGCGCCCCCTGCGGCCCACAAGATGGCAGGGGATTCGCGATGCAACGCAGTTCGGGCCGGTGTGTCCGCAGCCATTTACCTCTCCGACACTTCCTGTGTCAGAGGACTGCCTGAATCTAAACATCTTTGTTCCTCAGGTATCTTTCTACATCAGAATGCTGCATGAACATGAGTATCTTTGTGTCTAGAGTATTTCCCTCTATTTCCCTGTAGTCAAATAATGCGTGAACCTCAGTATTAACGTTCATGCTAAGTAGTTCCATATAGGAATAATGCCCAAACGTAGGTATTGATGTTTTAAAAGTATCTTGTTCTGACAGAATACTTCTGGAACTTCGGTCCTAATGTTCATTTTCTTCTATCAGACTTTCTAAAACTCGGTGTTATTCATCAAGAAAATTAAAGAATATTATTGTGCCAAAAAGATGTCAGTGTTACAATTTAATCTACTCCAGGCGAAAATCGAACACAGCCGGAAGGATCGAATCTGAAAATTTTTTTTACAGCTTACAAATGCTTTACATCCGGAAACTGGACGTACACACAGGTAACGACATTTCTGGCATCTCTTTATGTACTTAGAGGACCGCAGACAAGGGCGCGTTACCCGTGATGATGTGGATTCATGGAGGTGGATTCCTTCAGGGCTCAGGAGCCTATTACAACGGCACCGAGCTGGCGGAGATGGGGGTAGTTCTCGTCACCATCAACTACCGCCTGGATGTCTTAGGTAGGGTGCTGACTGCAAGGCCGGCAGCTCAGTGAGGTACTTGAGCACAATTCGAACAAACAGACGAAAAAAGAAAGGAGGGGAAAATATGGCTGTTATGTGGATATGACCGTTAATGGAGAAAATGCAAGCTTTCCGAGGACAATCAAGTATTGATTACATGGCTAATGTACGTGCACGTTGGTTGCGATGTGGTGAGCAGGATGTGTTTTGCCTGTTTGGCCAAGGCTGAGCGTGACGTGTTTGAATCTCGAGTAAGTTTTGATGTCAGGTTTTTTTTCCCCCCGCGATGATTTGCGATTGTCTCTTTTTTCCACCCTAATTTATCACTGGGACCTACATATTCAGTTTCAAAAAAGAACGTACTCACTCACAGACTGTAAAAGTTATTATCTCCAAGGGTTATTACTGCAGACGTAGGACCTTTGTCGCGGGCAATCAGAGTATTGCGTTTTGCAGTAAAATCAATTCCTTATCTGCAAACAGCCGGAGACAGCTCTTGAAAGGTAATTTGTCCGTTTCCCGTAACATCACAGGTAACTCATTCATTTCCGACAGGATTCATGTCCACGCTGGACACAAACAGTCCTGGCAACTTCGGACTTCTTGACCAGATCTTCGCCCTGCGCTGGATCAAGGAAAACATTGCTCGTTTCTACGGCAACCCACACGCTGTAACAGTTTTCGGCCAGAGTGGTGGTGCCGCCAGCGTATCCTTTCTCCGCGTATCGCCTCTCGCTAAAGGTCAGTGTGTGTGTGTGTGCGCGCGCGCGTGTGTGCTTGTGGATGTGTTTGTGTGTGTGTGTGTGTTAAAAAAGATTTACATGGAAGATCAGATTCTTTGAAATCCAAGATTTTATTTAGTTGTGTGTGAGTGTGTGCGCGCGCGCGTGCGTGCTCGAGCGTGCGCTTTAAAAAAATTGACAGCTAGAGCCCACAAAATAAAACACATACGGAGTATATTTAACGGGTCTTACTGTCACAGAGAAACTTAATATTAGCATACGTTGGTTTTTATGGTTCAGACTAAACGACGAGCCGAAAAGAAAGTGATATTTAAGTAAAGCATGTGAGAATCTATTAAAATCTTTCATGCCTACTGTCAATTAATGTGCGCCGTAATGTTTAAGTTAGACAACAAGCCTCTTAAGGAATTGTATAGGAGAACTAGATCCCTGTGTTGTTAATGCTAGTACCGAAACCCTGCGAACAAGGGTCAACTGCAAAGAAGGTAGATGTGCCACAAACGGGATCCAGTCCGGAACTCTGTATCAGTGAAAATAACGGGGTGTCGCTATTCTGCGGACCGTGTCGAAATGACAGCGTAGTTTCTGCGCTATGTACAAGCAGCGATCTTGAATTTCATCAAAAATTTATTTTTTGGTAGGCGGATCTGGGAGAGGGGAGAACGATAGTATGACAAGACAAAAATTACAGCAACAGCAAGGCACTGAGCCCTTACGGACAGGCACTAAATCAGGCATTTCCAGAACTATTGTGTTGGGCCTGGAACGGATTCACGGGATCCCAGCTGGTATACATTGCTAAGCCCCACATTGGCCGCATGCAGACCTTCCTGGGGTGGCTTGCATGGGCGTTCTCCTGTTCATTCGTAAAGGTGCACGTAAAATGCACAGGACGAATAGGTGGTATGAACACCCTTATGACCGAAAAAGCAGCTACAAACGCTCAGAATAAAACCTAGATCCCAACAGTGCGCGCTAGCAGCGACGACTGGTGCCAGACTGGCCGAACTGTCCGTAGTCCAAGAGGTTGTTCGGATAAAGTCACTCACGTTATTGAGACTGTTCTCAAGGACTCTTCCAAAGAGCCATCATGGAGAGCGGGGGATCGCTGGGCGCCTGGGCCGGAGGGTACCCGGCCAATCAATCACAGCCGCTGTCCATGGCCAGGTCCCTGGGAAGGAAGGTCAGCTGTGATGACGTCGACACGGCTGCTCTAGTCACCTGTCTTCGGCTGAAGCACGCGGACGTGCTTATCAACGCCAGTGCCGCTTTAAATGTACTGTTATGGTGCACGTAAAGTGTTTAGCACGTTACTTAAATCATTATCTATTTAGCACATGAATTACATCACTATCTAGCGCATTACTTACTCGGTGCGTATGGTAATATCGTGAGCTAGGAAACTGCTGTCTACTCTCAACTTGATTTAATGAGCTATTGTAATTCTCTGACAGCAGTGTGGAAAGTCTGTGTTACCAGCATTATTAATTAGATTCTCAGGCTGAGAATCGTGTATATTGTGCACTGGCTCCAGTGGCATCCCTTGCCGGCAAACCCGTTTTTTAAATTAATTAATTAATTTTCGTTTTACATTCTTTACGTCATTGGAGACCCCCTCTTCAAAGCCCCGACAAACGTAGGAAATTTCTATTTGCATACATGTCTCCAAAAGCGATGGAAATGAATATAACGCAAAGTCACCTGTGTGCCTGTGCAGTTGGAGATCACAGAATCTTTCCTACCAGTCGTTGGAGACACCTACGGAGTGCTACCTGCACACCCCTATGAACTGTTGCGACTAGGAGAGGGTCGTCACGTGACTTCCATCCGTGGCGTAAATGCTGACGAATACCTGTACTTTACCTTAAGTAAGTATATTATAGCTAGGTGACTAGGTAAGTTAATAAGCAGGCAATGAAGCAGGCAATGAAACAGGCAATGAAACAGGCAATGAAACAGGCAATGAAACAGGCTGGAAAGTCAAGCAATTAAACATGTAGTTCTGGGTGTGATTCTTCGTTCTTATGTTCTCCTTATCCAGTGTTATACAACAGCACGGCAGGAGAGTAGGAGATCGCGAGAGAGGCTGTTCATGTATGGTCATGAACGCACGCATGTACGTAGGCACCCACCCACCCATCCCTCCCCTCTCTCTCTCTCTCTCTCACAAACACACACAGAGTCTTGTTTTGTCTATCTGCCTGCCTGTCGCAGTGTTCACCAGTCTGTCCGACTATACGCCGGACAGAGCGGAGCAGACGATCCGAAGAGTGTTGTCAAGGAGTTTCCCCCCTTACCTCCTTGACAACGTGACCAGGGCTGTTGTACAATTGTACATTCGGAGTCCTGGCCTGACAACACCGGAGCAAATTCGTCTTGCGTACAGCGAGGTAATTTTATTTGTGATATTTGTTAGTTGTACGACTATGGTCACGTCCCTTTAGTAGAGAACATTTTCAAAATATAACGTTTCTTTTCTCTTCAGGGTTGTTTGCTGAAATTTCTCCTTGTGATGACAATTATTAGAACATTTGCTTCTTATATTTGTTTAGAAAACGTCTAAAAAGAAAAGTCAGAGAGGTTCGAACATTACAGCATAGTTTTACAATATGAGCCTATATTAATTTAAAAAATTAGTAATGCTGCGATATATTATCATATAAAGTAAGAAATAATTAAATGTAAAAAATAAAGCTTTAATATATATAAATTGTATCTTAAAATATTTTTGTACAAAGAAACTTGGATACATCATGTACATGTATGTTGACGTACAGACCCACCTGCTGTTGCAGATGATGACTGACTTCTATTACGTGGCGCCAGTAGTGCTAGAGACAAAAATGGCGACGATAGCTCCATCTTCCGCCCCTCAGTACCTGTACCTGTTTGATTACAAACCGAGCAACGCCTCGTGGGAAGGTAAGGGGCACTTACAGACCGACGTCATATAGGCAGGCGAGTCTGTGGCCGAGCAGACTACACAGATGCAACCACACCGCCGACAGAAGACAAACTGAAGTACTGAAGATAGGTATAGACAAGTAGATGAAAACTGTTCAACAGGGTTAGTTATTTATATACGATTATATATATATACATCCTCTGTGTGTGTGTGTGTGCTTGCGCGCTCCGTCAAGGTGTATATTATATAATGTTTGTCGTGTGATCTGTTGCGTAGCCGCAACGTCAAATCGTCACAAAGACACTGATGGTTGTGGGTTCAGATCTCACTTTCGAGCAGGCGAGGGGTCGCACGTACTTACACGACGTCTTGCTGGGTGGGGTGGGGGGAGGGTTTGGGTCGGGGTTGTTGGCTCCCAACTCCGGCTTGCTCTTCTTTATTCTCCCTGCACAGCACGCTCTATCCATCTTTCCCTCTTACTGCAAAACGATCCTGATGGCCAATCATCAGCCGGATCTCAGTCAGTGTCACGTGCTGTGTCCGCCAGGAGTGCCCCATCAGACGGAACTTCCTTTCGTTTTTGGCGAGGCGGCCTCTCACCAGCCTCGTTTTTACAACATGCCGCAGTTCCGCTGGACACAGAGTGACACGAACATGGCGGGTCGTCTCATGACCATGTGGACCAACTTCGCCAAAGTCGGGTAGGTCGTGGGTCTTACAGGAAGCGTCCTGGACCAACTTCGCCAAAGTCGGGTAGGTCGTGGGTCTTACAGGAAGCGTTCTGGACCAACTTCGCCAAAGTCGGGTAGGTCGTGGGTCTTACAGGAAGCGTCCTGGACCAACTTCGCCAAAGTCGGGTAGGTCGTGCGTCTTACAGGAACCGTTCAGACACATGCGGCCTGTATGTCACTTTTAAATGCACCCGTATGCATGCGCGTTGATTTGTACCTGTGTTCGTGTTTGTCTGTGGGTTTGAGAATACGTAAATAGGTATGAGTCTATAAATATAGACATTGATATCTGCAAATATGTCTGCGTCTGTGACTATTATGATGTATGAGTACGTGTTTTTTCCCAGCAACCCCACGCCAACGGAAACGAACGGCACCAGATGGGCGCCATTCACTCTGGCCACCCAGAAGTTCCTCAACATATCCACACTTTTTGAGCCGGGCATGCGGCTGAGAGAAGAACAGGTCGAGTTCTGGAGTGCGATCCTCAGCGAACTGTACACATGAACACTGCTACAGAGATGTACTGGCGGTAACCAGCGCCCGCTTGCATAAGCCTTGGTTTCTGCCCCTCCAGTCACAAAATCGATCGTAAAAGTCTTTCACCCTGTATGTTTTCGTGCATCTTTACTGGTGGACAGCAGACACGAACGCACAGTCCAGACGATTGTTGGCTGCACGACAGCAAAGCTGACATCTTGCGTGAAACGAAGGGTTGTCGCGTTGTCTGGTGCGAGCAGGAAATATGTTCTTTTCATTTTGTCATTAAATTCTGTTATTGTTCTTTGTAAACTCCTGTTCATTTTGTTTTCATTAAAATTAAGTTTATTCACATATTCACATAATAAGTTTTAGAGCACAAGATTGCTGAACTGAGCATAAAGCTAGTTTATATTAGTCCAGCCCTGTGTAAAAACCTGACTTAAGTTCCAAAACAGAAACGTTTGCCATGATCAAGCGTTTAAAATATATAAATACAAAAGACACCATTTCGTTTACAGCTGTGACTTAACAGTATTTTCAGATAATCAACCTGAAACGGATTCAGTATAAACGTTCAAACGTTGGTCTTTTGATACATTCTCCAGCCAGGAGTAAGCATCTGTTAATCTAAACGGGTCTGATCTCACTATAGCGTAAATTAGTGTCTAAAGTGAGGACAGAACTACTCATTTCTATTGGCTGTCAACACTTCATCACATTTGCCTTTCCATTAGAAAAAAAGGATGCTAGTTTGTGTTCATGTTTTTTCGCTGTTGACGGAATATTCACCGCACGCACGCACGCAAATGCATGCATACGCAGTTATGAACAGACAAAACGACGCGCATGTAACAGACAGGATGGCAGGCAAGCAGCCTGGCATTCACACACAGGTATAATCTTCATCTGGCCCCGTATGCAAGAAACCCGAATAGCTTCTTCTAGAATAGCCGTCATGACAGGAATAATAAGTTCCTTCAATTTCCCATGCACGAAAACCGAATAGCCTATTTCCCCCTCGCTATTCGGTAATAATTAAGTTATGTTTGGTCATCCCAGGAGCGAAAAGCTTATTTGAAGTTCGACGAAACGGCATTTACAGAGACAGATAAAATCTGCTTTTCAAGAATAAATTTAGTACCGTTTCCATGCATACGGGGCCCGATTGACGCCAGTGAGTGCCCCAGAACAAGCTGACTTTTCTGCTGTGTACACTTGATGTTTGCGCGGTCTGAGGGCACATCCGATCTAGTTTCTGGCTACATAATCACTCAGCTTTGCAGAGAGCAGTGTAAACTTCACAGAGAGCAAACCCCTTACACTGCACCTACTTCTCTGCCCTATCATTATTTACGGGAAAACTCTGCTGCCTCACCGTAAAGGGTAAGAAAGCCATCTCGCGCAAATAGGTCATGAATAAAGCTCTGTCATACGCAAATAAATGATTTGAGCGACTTAAAGTTGTGAAATAAACGATAAGTAAACGATGTCCCATAACCTTTTAAAGTTGTAGGGAAGTAGGGGTGTTTGAGAGCCCTACTTATATGTGGGCCAACATCGTGAGGCTGGTAGCCATCTCCTTTCTATCCCTCTTTCTTTCGTTGTCTCTCTCGCTACGTTACCTTTTCTAACCCAAACAGTCAGGTACCCGTTCACAGCTGGGTGAGCTGGGGGAAGTGTGGTGCGGTGCACGGGTACCGAAACAGCCTGCTGACCCACCTTCCAGTTCAGAGGCCTAAGCTCTAACAACGCTGCCACCTGCTTTTCATATTTAAAACGCCTTCTTCCTCGCCCCCCCCCACCACCCCATTTGACCTGAGCGCAGTATTTAGGTAGGGCTTGTACCCGTCACCTCCAATAGGGTTCAGCCATGCTTCGAGCGTTAGTGGTCCTTGTGGCCGCATCTCTGACGGTGGTGGCAGAGGAGGTGATGATCAGCACGCGACTGGGTCAGCTGCGGGGAACCAGAGTCAGCACTGGACAGTCCACGTACCTGGACACGTTCCTGGGGGTGCCTTACGCCAAGCCTCCAGTCGGTAAAGCTGAACATAGTGCCAAAGCAAACCAATCTTGTTGTGTTCAAAGCGTGGCGTTGATTACGCTGCTAAACACACTTCTCGATCATGCGTTTAAACTAGGAAATAATGAACTAGACTACATGAGGGTTCATATCTTATTTCCTTACGTGAAAGTGCGCTTACAAGCTACTGTGTGAATGAGCCTTAAAGACCTTCCTTAATCGGACGAGCGTGCGACTTGGTTTGGAGAACCTGCCGAAAGGCCTTTTTGGAAACGTCATTTGTAAATGGCAAGCAGTTTGGGTATTTCAGTATGACAGACGTGTTTTTTCCCCTAGTGTACTTTAAAAAAAGAGCCCTGATGAGTCAGTTTAAAAAAAAACTTTTGATCAAACAGGAGCCCTGCGGTTTGCCAGGACACAGGCGGTGGCACCATGGAGAGGAACGCTGGACGCCACCCGTTACGGTCCAACGTGCCCACAGCTAGCCCTTGCGCCACCCGTGCCGACTAGCGAGGACTGTCTTACCCTCAACATTATCGCGCCCGGAGTAAGCTTGTCATAAGAATCAGTCACAGATGGTCGAACATTCATTTCTTTCTTTTTCTTCCCCTGTGTCCAAAAAAAAAACCTCCCTGTGCTTTCCATATTCAGTCCTGTTTTGTTTCAGAGTTTAATGAGAATACACCTTTCAATTAAAAGAAACTTATGTATTTGTTAAAACACAGAACATGGATTATTACACACATTATTAAGTTGTAGCACCTAACCGACATTTTTTTCTAGCTATGATGCATGTAAAACCAGTCTGACTTGTACATTTTGTACACATTTTATAATTTTCAAGCATGATGACAGATGTTCTTCTAAGAATGAAAAATATTTACCAACATTTTAATTAATGAAACTGTTTGTTCATACAGTGTTTCATAGGCAGATTTAAGCTTCTGGTGTAATGATAAGGAAGATATTTTAAAGCTTGTCGCTGTGGCATAAAATCAAAACGTTTGTTGTGGTTCGTTATGGTGTGTTTTATAACTTGTCAATTGCCTTCTGCACTCCAGTCCACTGTGTGCAAACACAAACTTCATCCAGTCATGGTGTTCATTCACGGAGGTGGCTTCTGGGAAGGTGGTGGCGCCAGTTTCAACGGGACTGAACTGGCTCGGAGGGGTGTTGTGTTTGTTACCATCAACTACAGGCTGGATATTCTTGGTTAGTGTCTAAAAATATCGTCGTTATGTGTGACAACGAACTTTTTCTATCTTTCGTTCTTGTTCTTGTCTCTCTCGTTTTACCACAGAGACGACCAGGTACAAGCACCGATGCATGGTACTTAAGAACTGGGAGAATCCACGTTGCTCAGCTTTCGTAAACCAGCGAGAAGAAAATACTTTCGCACATACGTGTGATGTTTCAGGTTTTCTGTCGACACAAGATGACGCTAGTCCAGGAAATTACGGCCTTCTAGATGCCATTCAGGCCTTGAAGTGGGTCAAGGCCAACATACCTCGTTTCCGAGGCAACCCCGATGACGTCACAATATTTGGAGAGAGTGCCGGAAGCATCATATCTTCCCACCTGAGAATTTCTCCTCTTGCCCGAGGTAAGCCAGGTCCACCGGTACCACGTGTTACCTTAACTAACAATTTCCAAAGACTTTATCCGTAAGCAGCGCATCTACAAAACATCAACAACAACAAAACAGCCCATACTTGTTGCCAGTGGTCGTAAGGTAATTAATACCGAATGTCTGAACAGGTCTGTTCCGGAAGGTGATCATGGAAAGTGGGTTCTCGGTGTGCAAGTGGGCCGTTATTCTACCCACAGACAACCCAAGCCCCTTGACGTCAGCTCAGACTGTTGCCTCTATACTCGGGTGTCCCACCAACGAGGGGTCAGCCAGTCTGGTGTCCTGCCTCAAGAGTCAGCCTCTGGAAAGTCTTCTCAACGTCAGCGCTTCCATTCGGGTCAGGATGTGCTTGTCCTCTCGTTTATACCATTTCTGTCCATCTGTCTGTCTGTCTCTCTGTTTGTCTCTTGATCTGTCTGTCACACACACAAACACACACTCTTATACGATTATATTAATAGAAGTAAATCTGTATAAGATAGGAGGTGATTATAATCTGTACGGATAATTGAGTCAGCTGCACAGTGCATGATGTCTTGTAGCTTGTTCAGCCACCAGAAAATTTTGTTGTCTTTTCTTGTCCAGACTGAATACGCTAGCGTCTTTCTGCCAGTCGTGGAGACAGGTTTTGGTGTCCTGCCCAAAGCTCCCGAACAACTCATTCGAGAAGGATCAGGCAGCGAGATTCTATCCATTCGCGGCAGCAACAGAGATGAAGACATTATCGGATTCATCAGTAAGAAAACGCCATTATTATCGTGACTAGTTTGTAAAATAATCTACAGTCAGCAGTTAATAGTTACATTCCTGGAACTGACGAAAGAAATCAAAATATGGAACTGACAAATTTTTGTTGTGAAATCCAAGTTTGATTTAGGAATATATTCCCTAGCTACTCAGGTAGGCGAAGCAGTCTGATGAAGTCTGACAGTGTGATAATGTCCTCAGTCTGATGAAGTTTGACAATGTGATGTTGTCCTTAGTGACGCCAAACCCTACCCTGGACTTGGCCAGTGTTGAGAGTGCTGCATTACAACAGGCCTCCACATACTTCCCTCGCAACCCCCAGCAAGCTGCGGCAGCACTACTTCAGGAGTATGTACTGAGTGTCAACCACACGACAGGCGTCCAACTCATTCAGGATGTGGGACAGGTGGGACAGAAAGAGAACACTGTCTTTAAAACGTCTCGAGAAAACTTTCAACTGTAGCCCGCAAGCTGGAAAAGCTGTAGAGTTAGGACAACATGTACTTGCTTTTAACAACTCAGACTGCTGAAAAGTGTACACTCACGGGAGACACTAAAAGACGTTGACTTGGTCCGCCATTTATCCAAGGGAAGTCACCCCTCTCCCTCACAACCGTCTCCTTGACTACCAAAACAATGAACAATCTCAGAAATGTACGCCAAAGATATCCGACGTAGCAAAGAACAACGGGTGGTGGAACACTGCATAGAAAGACACGTAGGTATGTCGTATTTCGTGTGCATCACGAAGAAAGGGCGGAGGAGTATATTTCAGGCTTATGCTTAAGTCTTGCCAACTTGTTGCAGCTGATCACGGACTTGCGCTTTAACTACCCCATGCTAAAAGAGTCGCGGCTTGCCTCCAGCATACCCGGATCCGCCCGACAGTATGTGTACCAGTTCAGCTACCAGTCTCCCAACTCCCGATTCCCTCAGTGGGCCGGTAAGTCTTCATCATCGTTTATTTGACGTCGTCTTTCCGGCCTCTTCTTTGCTAAGGATACGGACTTGTCCCCCCCCCCCCAGCCACCCACACACTGCTATCAGCGTACGTGTTTGAAAAGAAAGCGAAACAGAAAGCAAGAAAGACAATTAGAGTCGAAATAATTCAATTACCTTCTTTTTCTTGCAGCAGCTCGAAGTTAACGGGCAAATGTTTGTATTTCATCACGTGAAAACTGATCTGAAGGCAATCCTCATTCTCGTCTGCAGGTGTGCCCCACACAGCCGAGCTGCCCTTTGTGTTCGGGGACCCATTCGACGGCAAACGAAACTGGACGGAGACGGACAAGCGTGTGTCCAGCGACATGATGGATATGTGGGTCAACTTTGCCAAATATGGGT
This sequence comes from Lanistes nyassanus, assembly GCA_004794575.1. NCBI lineage: Eukaryota > Metazoa > Mollusca > Gastropoda > Architaenioglossa > Ampullariidae > Lanistes > Lanistes nyassanus. The sequence continues at coordinate 95,011 of SMGT01005764.1, forward strand.
ACGTCAGTACGTGCATTGGGGAGGACGCATTGCGTGCACTGTTACAGATTTTATCGAGCAGAGGTTTTCCAAATCCATGACAAAAATAAGAGGGGTTTTTTGGCTGTCTCTGTTTTATTATTTTTTTTAATTTTTTTATTATTTTTTTCGCACAGCGACCCCACGCCTCTGGACAGCTCTAGCACCGTGTGGCTGCCCTACACGCAGAAGACACAGGCGTACCTGAAGTTCGAAGGTCAACCATCCTTGACCTCTCACCTCAACGAAAAGCGAATGGAGTTTTTGGAGCATCTGTTCAGGCTCCATGGAGCTTAGTCAGTTCTTCGACGGACTTTCTAAATAAAACAAAATGCAGATCACATTTCGTCTCTGTTGTGTTTTATCCGTGTTTTATGCAAAACCTGTCATTCGTCGCTTTTTAGTTTTAGTTGGAGGATTATCTGTCGCTCCTGGATGCGTAAAAGAAAGGAATCCAAGATGAAAGAAAAGGAAAGAGAAATACTTAGAAAAGAAAAAAGGAAGAAATAAAGAGAAAGACAAGAAAGAAAAAAAGAAAGACCGACCGACCGACCGACCGACAGTCTGTCTGACAGACAGACGGACGGACGGACGGACAGACGGACAAAAAAGAGTAATATTGTGAACTTAAATGTTCATGCATGCGGGCCTGAATGTGTGGGACTCTCAGACAGACAGACGGACGGACGGACGGACGGACGGACAAAAAAGAGTAATATTGTGAACTTAAATGTTCATGCATGCGGGCCTGAATGTGTGGGACTCTCAATGTGCTGATGGGCCTGCAGATCTTTCCTTATAGTCTGCGTTTGTGTACGTAGGTCGCGCACTTGCGCGCTGTACGACGCAGCCGGCTGTAATGAAGGGTGCTGCCAAGTCTGGGGAAAGTACAAGGTAAAAGCAGGGAAACGAAATTCTTCGTCGCGAGTCCGTATAGAAGCCAAACTTGATCGGGCAATCTTTGCAGGGAAAAATTTGGCTTTCTCGGCCCATCGTTCCAGAACGCTTGCGTCCGCCTTGTAGAAAGCAATATTAGGATGTAGCGTACTGGCCCTCTGATCGCTGAATTTAAGTTCTATAAACAACAACAACGACAACAACAACAGCAATAGAATAAAAACAAACAAACAAAACCCCCAGACACAAAGTATTTCAAGTCGAGAAATATAGACGATATTACAATACCTTGATTAACACCTAAAGTTTCATTTTCAGCAGTATAAAAGTTTCTTGCTACAGGCAGTCAGATACAAGATTGGTGATAAACAGAAGGTTTCCCTAACACGTCCTACGATTTTATTGGATCTCGGAAGTTCGCATATTCTATTGCCAGCTTAGAAAAGTCACATAACACCAAGTGCATTAAAAAACCCACTGAGGTTGCCGTGTAAAAACAAAACAAAACAACTTAGCGCCCTTTATGAGCACCAGTTGTACAACGCAGCTAAAGCTGTCCCTGAAAATATCGCCCGCTTGCGACCAACCTGGATTGTAGGGGGTGGTTTGATTCGGCAACAAATGTTGTCCTGAAAAGCATCAAACAGACAACTTTAATGCTTAAAAATGACCCGTGCGTGGGAGCAGAAACAACAGGTTTGAAAACGTGTGTACAAGCTAAATGACTGGGTGTGAAATTGCGTGATAACAGAATATAAAACTGTAGAAGGCTGTACACAGCTTTGTGTCCTGGGAAGGTTTATATTTTAGGGTTGAAAACTTTACGACAATAACGTTGTTCTAGTCTGTAAAGAGTTTTTCAAGTCTTCGTGACTCAACTTGTGCAGTGAAAAGCGATACAATCGGAAATCTCCGAATACATATAGCTAGCCTCCTTCAAGCCCTACAGTAAACACTCGTTGACCAGGCTGGGGTCACAGTCTGTAACACAGGCCTACTTTGTGACTGACCCAGGCGGTAGCTGTAGGGCGTAGGGTTTATAATTTTCTGGATCAGATGCGTCACAAGAATGACCCGTTTGATGTACTAGGGACGCACGTTTGACCCACACTGCAATAAATAAGCGGAGTCAAACGGAAGCGCAGATTGGCTGGCTGATGGCTTTTGTCTGTTTCCAATACTGCAGGCCGAGCAGTAATTGCCCATTTAACCAATCACTTGATGACAGCTCTCTGTTTTGAGTACGGATGTCCATCATCTGGACTAAAGAAGTCTGGGTGCGATAAGGACTGCATGACACAGCTATCATGCTGACGCGAAAGGGAGTTGCTGCGCGTTGTGCTTGCATACAGAAAACGTATGAAGTTCAGCTGTCTTACCTGTTTGTTTCCTGGCGTTGGTACCTATTAACGATTTTATTTTGCACCCTAAGCTCTCAGTCTAGTTCGTTCTACCGCACTGGAGATCCGTCCCCCAACATTGTTTAACCGTTTTCAATAAGCAAACCAAAGAATAATTATATAAATTACTGGTACATATTTAATGAAGATCTGCCACGTTCCTTATATTCGACTCTCTCTTTGCTACGTGTTTGGGTTCGGAAGGTTCCCTTGATTGCATACGTCAGCATACGGTTGTGTCTAGCGCTGCCAGTACTTTGTTGGGGTTGTCATTTGACGATATTTAGTGCTCTGTCTTCATTTGTTCCTTATTAATTAGATACATATTTAATATAAACCATTAAAAATTTTTAAACATCTATCTCATTATATCGTGAGTGTATCGGAAGCCACGAACTGCTGGTCCTGTACTTAACTGAAGTATAATTATTTTTTAAAAATCGATGACTTCAGGGACAAAAGCCCAGTTCTTCACCTTTCGCCTCACTTCGTGAAAGGAGTGACTAACCAGGTGAAGTGGCCTCCCACGAATGAAAAGAATGAACCGTCGGCTTAATCAAATAGATCTGTTAATGTCGTTCCACCTCTTCTGCTGCTGCTCTGTAAATAGCACTTGAATTTGACCTGAAGCGAAGTATTTAAATACGCTGGTCGCGAGCACACGCACACGAGACGTCAGGCACCATGCTTCGACAGCTGGCTGTGTTGTTGGCCTTCGCCTTTTCAGCGCTGGCAGAGGACGTGGTGGTGAGCACCAGGCTGGGCCAGCTGAGAGGGTCAAGGGTCACGACTGGACCGTCCACCTACATCGACACGTTCCTGGGCGTGCCCTATGCCAAGCCTCCTGTTGGTAAGGACGCGTGCGTGCAGGTGCTCGCGTTTACTTGCTGCAAGTTGCTGATGGTCTGGTGTTCAGAAAATAGTCTGAAAAACGCAAAAAGGTTTGCAGAAGCCGAAAAATATTTCGTCCTGAATCATAGCAAAGTAAACTTTATATGAAGAAAGCCGTGCAGCCAGACACAGCGTGACCGCCAAGTGACGCGTTGTCGCTGACGACAAATTTTGGGCCACTGCTGACGAGAAGAAGCAAAATGCGAATGTGTATTAGTTGTGATCATGCGCATGCGATTTCAAAATTTCACTTGCTTCTGTCAATATTACTAGCAGGCACCCTGAATTTAAGACTGTGTTTAAAAAAAGACAATAATCAATTAATCGGACAGACGCGTCTAGAGGGACAGCTGTTCAAATTTGACCTCGATCTAGTATTGTTGCCCTGGAATTTAATTAGAGCAAGAAGTTGTCGCATGTTGCCCTGGAATTTAGTTAGAGCAAGAAGTTGTCGCATATTGCCCTGGAATTTAGTTAGCGCAAGAAGTTGTCGCATGTTGCCCTGGAATTTAGTTAGCGTAAGAAGTTGTCGCATGTTGCCCTGGAATTAAGTACAACGTTGACAAAGTCGTGCTTATTTTATCTTCTAATACATGCATGTTAATTATTGATGGTGAAAATGCCTAACACTGTTCTTCAGGCCCCGTACGTAAGACTACCGAATAGCTGACTTATTGTCATGGCAGATATACTTGGGCAAGGTCCTTGAATATACAATGCACGCAAATTGAGTAGCCTATTTTCCCCTCGTTATTCGGTCGTCCCAGGAGCGAAAGAGCGTTTTCAGAGACATGAAAAAAATCGCTATTCCAGTATAAATTTAGTACAGCTTACGTGCAGACTGGGCATATGTTTAAACCCTGAAACTCTGATGTAAATGTACACCAGATGACAAAAAGGCCGGCAGTTCCATAGGAAAACAAAAATAAAAGAAAAACAGAAATTGGTTAAGGCCTGGTTTCAGGGAGCAATTGGACTGGTAAGATATACAGTCGAATCCGGTTAATCAGACCACATCGGGACGCGATGATTTTGGTCCGAATAAGCGGCTGGTCCGATTATCCGGTGGTCCAATTAACCGGATTCGACTGTATATATATATATATAAATAACTTTGTATGTCTAGAAACTCAAGCTTTGAAAAATCCGAGAGAACACAGCCAGGTTTATGTCAAGAAAATGATTTTTTTAACGAAGACAGGCTCATTTTTTCAGGAGCTTTGCGGCTCGTTGCCACCCAGCCGGCAGACCCATGGCAAGGAATACTGAACGCCACCCGCCACGGCCCCGCATGCCCTCAGCTTTCCCTGTTCAACCCCATGCCCACGAGTGAAGACTGCCTCAGCCTTAACATCTTCGCACCCGGGGTAAGACCAGTGTTGAAAGAAGTCTTTAACAAGCCCGGTTACAACGCCTTAGTGTTAAGATTGTATATATTCAAATGTTTATGTAATTGTTGTAGATAAGTTATCACAAAAGGGTGATATATCGTAGAGAATTTTAATGCTTGAAAATGGCGGTAGGTGGGAGTAATAACAACAGAATGTTTAAAAAGGTTCTGCACAACCGGATTGTGAAATAGCGCAAAGCCAAAATATATAGTGGTAAGAGAATTAGCTGTACAGAACTAATCTTGCAAGCCTTCCTGCCTTCGCTTGTCGCTGTATGGGGTTTTTATTTTACTGTCACATCAGCAGACTCATGGCTGACGTTCTTTACCACAGACTTACTGTTACACTAGAAGACCTCTTAGTTAATGTCTCTAGCACACAAACTTAGTGTAATAACAATAACAACAACAACAACAACAATAATAATAAATGTAGATTTTTAACGCGCGAGAACACATTTCATGCACACTTCGCGCGGACGAGGCACCCAGACACTCTAATGAAAAACAGCAAACACACAAACACACACAGAGGGAGAGATGAACGCAACACTGACCAACATGTTAAGATACAGATCGTCACACTAATAGTTCCATGGCTTACGTTCTTTAACCCACAGACTTACTGTCACACTAGCAGACCTCTTAGTTAATGTCTCTAACACAGAGACTTACTGTCACACTAATAGACCTCATGGCTGAAGCCTCTATGTACACAGACTTTCTGGCACACTAATAGACCTCATGGCTGAAGCCTCTATGTACACAGACTTTCTGGCACACTAATAGACCTCATGGTTGAAGCCTCTATGTACACAGACTTTCTGTCACACTAATAGACCTAATGGCTGAAGCCTCTATGTATACAGACTTACTGTCACACTAACAGACCTCATGGTTGAAGCCTCTATGTACACAGACTTACTGTCACACTAATAGACCTCATGGTTGAAGCCTCTATGTACACAGACTTACTGTCACACTAATTCCAACAGGAAATGGAGCCACTGACCCGCAGGTTCAATAGTGGGCCCGCCAGACGTTTCAGGCACCAGGCAAGGGGCCAGGGTCCGCTCCCCGTCATGATGTTTGTTCATGGCGGCGCCTTTAGAGGGGGTAGCGGAGCCGAATTCAACGGGACCCAGCTCGCTAAACGGGGTGTCGTGGTCGTCACTATCAACTACAGACTGGACATTCTAGGTAACATCTAGAACATCTATGTCTTTGATGAAGACGGGCTTGAAAGTCTTTCGATGGTAGAATTTCAACACGGGTATCTTGACGTGGGTCAGATTTTGAAGTTAGAGAGAAAACAGAGGTCCTGAACAAGAGTCAGCGATCAGCGTTTTGATATTAGAGCTTAAAACTTTTGTTATGTTTTGGTAGAGGCTGCCCTTTCATGGCGTGAGAAATGAAAGAAAATGAAACAATCATCATCACTGCCATGTGTTCTTCGTCTCCAAACTGCTTTCTAGCAGCAAATGCTCTATTTTGCGGCTCTCAGTAATTTGATTTCTTTCACGAAAAGTGTTTTGGACTGTATTATGTCCGCTCTGTACTTTGCTCTTAGAATGGAAAGATCTTTTTCAGGTTTCCTGTCTACTCAAGACGATTCCAGCCCTGGAAACTACGGCCTTCTGGACATGATTCAGGCCTTGAAGTGGATCAAGGCTAACATTGCCAGCTTCCATGGGAACCCGAACGAGGTCACGATCTTTGGCGAAAGCGCTGGAAGCTTGAGCATTTCTCACTTAAGAATCTCTCCGTTAACCCGAGGTCAGGCTTATATATTTTTTTCTTTAAATTTTAGTCACCTGTTGTTTTTAGCAGATAATATGTGGATTTCCCCGTAGATATAGTCCGATTATTTTCTGAAACGATGTGTTCTCTCGTGCACGACAGGGCTGTTCAACAAAGTGATCATGGAGAGCGGTTTTGCTACCTGCCAATGGGCGATCAAGCTACCTACGGAACAGCCCAGCCCGCTGACGTCAGCCAAGTTAGTCGCTGCCAAGGTCGGGTGTCCTGTGGACAACGGTACAGCCGCACTCGTCGCGTGCATTAAGAACCAGCCTGTGGACACGCTGCTCAGAGCCAGCGCCAACTTTCTGGTCAGTGCCGTGCTGTATGAGCAGGGTTGTTCCCGTTCTGGAGGTCGTTCGTGTTGTTGTGGTATTCGCTGGTCACAAAGAAGTCATATCAAGAAAAACATGTAATAATCATGATGATCACTTTCCCTGAAGGAAGAGGGACCTCAGGTTATATTAAAAGGCAAAAGTGACTGTCACACCAGCTTCTCCCAGATAAATAAAACTTGTAAACCATACATCATAACAGCGTCTTATCGGAAAGAAAAAGAAAAATAAACAGGTCAGCTAACAACTGTAGGTATCCACAGGTAGAAAATACACGTGCATATCTGCAAGTTAAGGTTATCTTTATTGATCATGAGTAAATGCCGACTTGCTGGGTGCGTTCTTTTTTGTGCAGACTTGTTGTTGTCTAGAGGCAGTGAGCATCAGATGGTTTACGTCTGTGAGTGAAAAGGTTCAAGGTCAAAACGTTTTCAAAAGCAAATATTATGTTTGACAGGATGGTCCTGCTAGCTCTTTTATCCCTGTTGTGGAGACAGGGTTCGGGGTTATCCCCAAGAACCCACGGGACCTCATGCGAGAAGGAGCAGGGAGCCATATCCTGTCTATTCGTGGCAGTAACAAAGATGAGGATTCCATCGAAGCTATACGTGCGTTTGACTAAAGAATCATATTTTCTTACTCTCTGCTAGCAAATGTACTGATCGACTGCAGCAACACTTGATATTTGTCCAACTATCCAGCCAACACACCGAAATCAGCGAGTCCCAGTTCTCTCCCTACCACACCCAGTCGTCAAACATGCAGGTCATCGTCTTCACAATGAGCGCACAGGAAGTACAAAACAACCTCACGTGACAACGCAAAAACACGCTTTTTCCTTCTATAATCAGGAATGAAATCATACAAAAAAATAGTTAATGGTGCTCCCCCTTGTAAAATCTTATCATAATAATCAGTTTTGTTGCTAAGTACATTTCATCTTTCAATATAAAATAACGCCTTCCCGTCACCTCCTGGATTATGTTTTGGTTCTTGTAGTGCGACCTCTCATCAGTTACAACATGTCCGACGCAGAGACGGACGTGAGAACGTATGCTTCAACTTATTTTAAACGCGACCAAGATAACGTCACGAGGGTGCTGTACAATGAGTACGTGACTCTGGTAAACCATACAACCAAGGAGCAGCTCTTTATGGACGTGTCCCAGGTGAGCTTTAAACAATGAAAGTTAGTTAGTCCACCTGGATGGTACTGTCGCTCTGAAAGCACACAGAACATTTTTTGATCTTAACGGGCAAGGAAAAGGTGGCTTCCCAAACACACACAAAATGTTCCTGACCTTCCTTGAAAAAATATAGAGAGCCCCGGGATCGTGTTTCAGATGAAGACAGACCTTCGCTTCAATTACCCCATGCTGAACGAGTCCCTGCTGACGTCCAGCGTTCCCAGTTCTGCACGGCAGTACGTCTACAGGTTCAGCTACCAGTCACCGAACTCCGGGTTTCCGTCATGGGCAGGTACGGGTTTCGGGAGACATGAGTGTGAGAAGCACTCTATTTCCGATTAAAATTAAGTCAGTTACCATTTCTAAAATGTCACGAAGACTGCTTAAAATGTACGTTAAAAGGTTTCCATAAAATATACTGTTTGCCTACATGGCCACATAACAACGGGGTATTTTCTTGATCTCAAGGTAGTTTTGCTCTGTACCTCAGAAATCCTCAAGCTCTTGAACTGTAATACACAAAAATCTTTATCTAATTTCTAAAAATTAAAGGCCTCTTAGCATCGTTGTCAACCGTTAAGAAAACGAACAGAGGAGACCCCTGAGCAGGAATATTCAGTAATAATTTTCTTTCCCAAATGGCTTAAAACTTAGATTTTGTTTTTGGCTGAACGGTTTAACAATCCACTGCAGGTGTGCCTCACACTGCGGAGTTACCCTTTGTGTTCGGAGAACCCTTCAGTAGCAGCAAGAGCTGGACTGATGCTGACAAGCAAGTGTCTTCAGATATAATGGACATGTGGACGAACTTTGCCAAATTTGGGTGAGTAGTCAGCTCACAAGTTAGAAAAGACTGAAAGATTTATCTCAGTTAAATATTTGGAAAGATTGTTCTAATACTATGATTTTGATATAACCCCTCTTAATAATTTTGAGAGGATTTTGAAGACAGCAGACGAAATTTAAGCGTCTCTACACCATATGTAATAAAGAATGACAATGTGTTGTTTCATTGCAAGGTGTGTTTCGTTACAGGGATCCGACACCTCTCACCACGAGGGTGAAGTGGTCTGCGTTCAGCCCCGCGACTCAGCTGTACCTGGACATCAACCAGCAGCCGTCGCTGAACTCTCACCTGTATCAAACACGGATGGATCTTTTGAAATCTCTTTACGACCAATACGGTCAGTACTGGCAGTAGGCGGTGTTACAGGAAGAATATGGAAAGTGACTGTTTTCTTAATAAATATTTTATTAAAATATATTCGGAGTTGCCTACGTATTTGGTGTTCGCATGTCTGTCTGCATAGGCGTGTGATTGTGGGTGGGTGGGGATGGGGTG
>SMGT01005764.1:110468-142012 GCA_004794575.1 Lanistes nyassanus
CCACCCAGCACTGGGTTACATTACGACACATCACGTTGTGACTCAGTACTTGGACTATGTATTTCTTTCCAGCACCCAGCGCTGCGTTTCATTAATGTTGAACAGGATAGACATGATAACAGTGCTGTACATAACGAAATTCTGCTTTAGACTAATGTCTACCTGTCTGACTTATGTCCTCCCCCCACAAGAAATGCTAGATGAAAAAGAGCAAGGTACTGCTAAACTACCTTTCTTATCAAATTATTTTATGAACCTGCAGATAAATGAGTCCCAAAAAATTAAGCTGATAAAAAGATCTGAACTAAAATAGCATTAGATTATATCTCTTAATCACTTATATAATATTAAGTGCTGCCGACGTCACTAATAATTACTTTTTAAAGTTTGTTTGATCTGCTTGATTATAGTTACAACGCAAATGTTTAAGACGCAGAGTGACCTGCTATATTTAAATACTCATCGTCATCATAATCTTCATTCTAATGTTCTATTTGATATAAATTGATAATCATCTTGCTACATTGTACATGTTACCGGCAATTAAGTGTGAACTGTTCAGTCTATGTCTAAACATCAAAAGCTTGTTACAAAGACTTTTTAAATGCAACGTTGACTGTAGCTTGTGGTTACCTCCCCTGACAGACAAGTGGAGAGCGTGGACGGAGGGTGTAGCCAGGAAATGCTGATGGGCAATGAAGACGATGGTGGCTATTACGTCTGTAATGATCCGGATTACCAGCCAAGACGGCCATGTTTGGTGTATTCCTTTGGGTAAGTGTCTCGGGCATGTCTTGTGGGTTCGTGTTCTGGGAGACATCCAACATGCCGTTTTTCTCTGTAGCTGTAGTTCGAGACAACAGGACTGGCGCACCTATTTGTGGGTGGTTGTCAAGAGCAAGTCTGGTTTTGGAAAATCTGTGAATTTATACTACGGCGCCTCATCTGCGTCTCACATTGTCACACAAGAAGAACTTCACAATCTCGTTCTTTATCTGGAACTGGTAACGGCCAAATCGGACTGGTATCGAGGCTTCAGCAATGGAATCTTCTAATGCGCAGCGTCAGAGTGACTTCGTCTCGCGCTTATCATGACCAGTTTCCGCCGTACATTCCAAAGGAAGATCAGCTTGTCTTCTGCTGTGACGTAGATAGCCTTATGAATGCCCTCAAGACTGGCGATTATTCATTGACTGTCCGAAATTGAGTCTCAAGGCGGTGTTGGTGCATAAAGGAAATCCGTTTCCATTAATTCAGCTGGGACATGAAGGGACACTGGGACATGAAGGGACACTGGGACATGTCTGCATGAAGGAGACCTACCAGAACTTAAAATAGCTGTGGGACAATGTGTACGGCTGCTGTCTCTGTGGTGAGTTGAAGTTGATGATGGCTGTGTTGATGCGCATGTAGCTAGGGTATACGAAGTATTTTATTTTTCCTGTGTGTGTGGGACAGCCGAATGAGCCTTTTTCGTATTAGTTTCCACGCATGCGCAGTGTCTACTTGCCAGCGGCCAAACAGGAAGTAGGGACATCGCGTGGCCAGCCGTCTGCTTAGCGACTAAGGGAAGCCCTGGTGTGTTATTGTCACAGCAGTTGATAAAAAAAGGCTTAAAGAGAAAGTATTTTTCCCTTGTTTTTTCAATGAGCACAAGTATAAGAATCGGGAGAAGACGAAAATCAAAGTTACAAACCAGCAGAAGAGACAATATCATGGCGACAGTAAACACGAGGGTCTCGTAAAATAGTCGTCACTGGGGCTTTCAAATAAATGCTCCGCCTTCGGTCGACTACGTACCAGTATCAAATCTTGGTGTTGACAACGACAGCGTTCGGACAGTAATATGGTGGTTATGAGTGATTTACTCCCCCTGAAATGTCAAAGTTTTTCGATACAGCAGTATAAAGGAGTTCTCAGTCCTGGTGTACCTAAAGGGTCTTTTTTGTTTGTGTGTTTCAGGATCAACTACGATTTCAGTTTCGACGATGCTGTCAGCTCTACGTACGGGTGTGAGGTTCATTCCTTTGATCCCAGGTACGGGGTAGGACTTTTGTTCCAGAGTCCAGATTTGGTTTCTGTGGACCACTTTCATAACACGGAAAACAATATATTGTGTGCTATGGAAGTCTCTATCTGTCTGCTTGCATGCCTGCCTTCCTGACTGATTTTCTTTTTTATATCCTGACCTACCTTTGTTTCTTGTTCTTTCTTTCTTCTTGTTCTTTTTTTTCTTTCTTTCTTTCTTGCTTGATTTAGAGAAGTCTTATATTCTCGTTCATCTGCTGAAGTCAGTTGTTGAAATATATGTAACTTGTGCAGCATGACGTTTCTATGGGAACCCAAGCGCCCAGAGCAAATGTTTTTCCACAAAGTCGGGTTGGGAGACAAAGACGAAGTCAACAGCATGGGATGGACGATGAGGAACCTGACCTCCATCAAGGCCAAGCTAAACCATACAAAAGTACGTTTATATACTCACGTGACGTGCATGCTTGGGCATCCAGTTAAAATGCTGTACTTATCAGGTGGAAATACAAGATATCAAACAGGGGTGGTAGCAGAGACATACAACCAGAAATAAGAGATGTACGTGTGAGCAAAATGGATCATTTGGGAAATCATTAAAATGTACAGATTAATAAACGACACATCACATGTAAGAAACGACACATCACGTTATCTGAGGAATAATGAAAGGAATCGGTCCTTCCCTTTATTATCAAAGCCAATGAACTGTTCTTGCAGATCAACATACTTAAGATGGATATTGAGAGCGACGAATACAAAGCTCTGCCCAACATCATGGCGGCTGGTGAACTACAACACGTGGACCAACTGGTGTTTGAACTCCACATCCTCGGCATGGAAAACACGAGCAGGGCTTTAGAATTTATGCTCCATGGCTTACAACTTTTGCGTGACTTGCGGGACCATGGCTTCTACGTTTTCCACAGTCAACAGAACGAGGAAAACTTTGTAACCAGCCCGTTCACCGGTCTGCGTCGCGTCACTTGCCACGAATTGTCTTTGGTAAACGATAGAAAGGAAAACCTCACAGATCACGGTTTTTGACAAGGGAAAACCTCGCAGGTCACGGTTTTTGACAAGGGAAAACCTCGCAGGTCACGCTTCATCACACAGAAAGCTTTTGAACAATCGTTTTTTTTCTGTTCGTTTCTTTGTTCCTTCTCCGCTGTCATCTGTCTGCCCTTTTGGGTGCTTGCGTGCAATCGTGTGTGCGTGGTGTGTGTGTGTGTGTGTGGTGTGTGTGCGTGTGTGTGTGGTGTATGTTCGTGATCCCTACTGTCTCCCCGACCGTCAAATCTCTCACTGACGGGAGTTCTCCGTTTGGAGTTTGCTAATAACGAACGAGAACTCAATAACGATCGGGGTCGTAACACCTTGCAGTGATAGATATTACATCATTTACAATATTCTATCACAAGAAACGATATTGAACAATTGTTTTTGCCGGCTCTGTCCCAAACGCGTGAGTACGTTTCAATCGCCTCTCGCTGCTCACCAAGTCACACAGTGTTGAGGTACTGTGTCCTGTTTTTGTCATGGTGTGCTGTGCTGCATTTCTTTTGCCATTCATATCTTGTACTACATGCTATACTGGTTGTAAACGATGCGAGCATCGAAATAAATGCAACTGATATTGTCTTAATCGGATTAACTTGGTGTCATGGTGTCACTGTGGGCCCGTATGTAAGAAACCCGCATAATTTACTTATTCCTGTCATGGCGACTATTCGAGCTGTTCCGTAAATTTTGTCGCTATTGATGCTCGGGGTCGGTGTTGGTGAACATCGCTGATGAAAACTTTATACTGATGTATGGTATTTGATGTGTCACGCTAGACCTTCCTGAGCAGAAATTGCCAGTATTACCGATCACTGCTGAGTATTGACTCAACCAATAGCCGCTGAAACATTTCAGCTGAGAAACCAAGTGAAGAACGTCTGTTTCTACCCTTTCACCACCCTATGACTCACAAAATACGCACACGAGAGCTCACGCAGGTGTCAGTGACCAATACGATAGCAGCCCATATAATGATCCTACTACTATTACCAGACACGGGCCATGATTTAGCCCGATGAGTGAAGATTTCAACGACTCATCACCGCACACCTCACGTTCTCTCCAAGCATACTGAATGCAATACTTCCAATCGGCGACTAACTTCCCAGCCCCAGTGACTTCTTGCAACCCAATCGTCCTGTCCCGATCAGTATCACAGTCTTCGTCTTGGAGGCATGATTAAAAACTATCTTAACGGCGTCCAGAAACACCCACAATGGCTGAATCGTGTTCAACTACATGTAGTTTGCACGTGCAGTTTTTTATCCGTTCAATTCTGCTTTGTCACCAGCACATGGTCAGGAGTATGGAGTGCATGTTTGGCTGCCTCCTGTGGAGTGAACGAACGCGCGAACACTGATGTCCACGCACACTGACGTTCACGTGACAGCATGAAACAAGATGCCTCCAAATGTACCCGTCGGATGTTTTTATCAAATCACACATTTCCGTGATCCGCTAAAAACTAGAGTAAAAACTACTCTAGCGTAATGATAAACGTTTCATTCGCCCCTTCAGTACGTGAACAAAGGGGAAAAAAGTACGCCATTGGTGCACCAGAAAGTATAAGTTCTTATCATTCGGTCGCCGTTAGCTGTTCAGACGTTTCTTGAAGGTCAAAAACAGTATCGTCTGTGTCAGTCGCGCGCTGTAAAACACAAGCCATGCTGCCAGTGCTGATTCTGTTGACAGTCTCTGTCCTTGGAATATGGGCAGAAGATGTGGTGGTCACCACACCACTGGGTCGACTGATGGGAACAAGGGTCAGCACAGGGGAGGCCACCTATCTGGACACGTTCTTTGGAGTACCTTTGCAAAGCCTCCAGTCGGTATGATGAATACGCGCTAACTTCTACATTTGTTCAAAGGTCGTCATATGCTGAATATAGCCACGTTCAAAATGTTCGATGCGATTATTGTCGTTGTCATCGTAGTTATCTTTAAAATTTCTAATCGACTAATCATCCCCTATCGGTCACGAGACTTTATATTTTGCAAGCAATTTATGTTTTCTTTTTCTTAAACAAAATCATTTATCAAGACTATGTGAACTTTGTCTCTGTCTGTCTGTCTGTCTACTGAAATATTTTCATGCTTTGCTTACATCTCACGACTTCTGCCATCTGCACATGTTCTCCCGTTTCCCCCTTAAATTTATTATTTCTATATTTCTATTCGTTCTTTGTCCTCGTTCTGATGACAAAATGCTGACATAACCATCGTCATTACTCTACTAAAAATCTTCGACATAAAACAGAAATAATGACCTAAAACATAATCAGACGCATTCCGAGTAACACCTCAGAATAATATTAACCTTCGAGTCAGCGCTTTACATAAAAGGACGTTCGTTCCTCCTACTCTGAACTTTGCAACTATATGCAAGGCCAGGACTGTAGAAGTAAGATGCGGTCTTTCAGTTAAGAATGAACTCTAGCCAAACTGTCTGCAACTAAACAGGATCGCGCCGGTTTGCCCGACCGGAGCCCGTGGAATCATGGGATGGAATACGCGACGCCAAGAACTTCGGACCAGCTTGACTTGACGAGCCTCGTTATCCGACTGACGAAGATTGTCTGACTCTGAACATCTTCACGTACTGTGTAAGAATGTTTGTCAAAAGAGCAGAGAACAGCAGCAGAAATCTTTTCATTCTGAATTACTAAGGCTAGTTCATAGGACAATAAATGGCACGCCGTCACATTCCAATGTCACAGGAGTTTCAAGAGTGCCACTGCATACGTCTTTGTGTCAGGAGGCAATAAAACAATTGATGTCATACATATTAAACTCAAACTGAATTAGTGCCTATTTTTCATATTATCATTATCAGAAACGCAAGAAAAAGAAAACAATGAACATATTTAAATAAACAGTAACTTTCAAGTCCCATTTCAATCTTACAGTTTTGTAATAGTCGCAGAGCGACTCCCAGTGTACCCGGCGGATGTTGTGTTCTCACAATTACACACGTCCGTGACCTCCCTGTCCAAGGTCTTTCGATTCTTTCTACCAATATATTTAAATGGTCCACTAGTCTGTCACTGACATGAAGCACACATGACAGTCAGCAGACTGCCAAGCCATGCCTGTCATGATGTACATTCACGGTGGGGGCTTCTGGGAAGGCAGCGGACGGGACACAAACGGCACTGAACTGGCCAAGAGAGGTGTGGTGGTCGTCTCTGTCAACTACAGGCTGGAAATCCTTGGTGAGCCGTTAATTCCCGGATGCTGAAGACCGCTCTTATATAAATTTTATGGGAATCAATATCACTGGTCAACAGTGAAATCGTTACTGACTTAAAAAGGTCCTAATCTGTAGTATCTTGGTGTGCTGAACACGAATATGACCGTGAACAGTTTTTATTGGCTCTCGTTTTTCAGATGTTTCATGTTTCACCGTGTAAATTTATCCAGTAGAACTGTAACGACATCTTAAATAAGCACAGAATGATGTAATATTGCATCACATTGCATAATACAATCATGCACACATCATCCAGAGTTGATTGCATCATTTTCTGATGTTATGCAGTACTACTGCCAGGCGGCTGCTGAAGTAAGCTGGCGTCAGCAGTGTACTACATAAAGCCCAGTCGGACAGTTTGACCATTTAAAATATTTCAGACTTTGTGCGATACAGTTTAAGCTACTGTTACATAAAACTGTTATTATTTTATCCATTTAGTTACAATACAGAACACCAATGCCTCGAAAGTGCGTTAATAACGTGGACAATTTCTGCTATATTTGTACAATAGAACCCATCTTCCATCTATTCCAGTGGCGCATGCTGTACGCATGAAAGAGACATACGATAACTTTAAGCAGCTACTGAAGTCCATTGAGTATAACAAGTACAGCTGGCCCCTCTGTGGTGATTTGAAGGTAGTTGCCCCTTTTAATGGGACTGCAGCAGGGATATACAAAATACATGTGTTTCTGATGTGAGTGGGATAGCCGAGCAAGGGCACTGCACTACTTGCAGAAGGAATGGACTCGCAGACAAAATGTAGCAGTTGGTCGAGGCTCACAAAATCCTGGTACCACCCCTTCACATCAAACTAGGTTTGATGAAGAATTTCGTGAAAGCCAAGGACCGGACATCGCCAGCTTTCCGACACCTGGATGGAAAAATCTCTCGACTCAGAGAGCCAAAGATTAAAGAGGGAGTTTTTGTGGGTCCTCAGATTCGAGAGCTCTTCAAAGATGACCTGTTCAACAACTGGCTGCAGGGTGATGCGAAACAAGCATGGAATGCTTTTCGCCTAGTGTCTACAAACTGTCTCGGGAATGTTAGGGCAGAAAACTACAAGGAACTAGTAGAAGACATGTTGATGCAGTATCAGAACCTTGGCTGCAATATGTCTCTAAAGATCCACTTCATTCCCATCTGGATTTCTGTCCTGACAGCTGTGGTATGGTTAGCCATGAACATGGCGAACGATTTCATCATGATATCGCAACAATGGCTCATTACTGCTGGACACTCCCCAGAGATGCCCCCGAACAGCTGTACAAGAGACAGGCAAAGAAATCTAAGAAGTAGTTTTTTTTACAGGCATTAACCATAGGCCTATTACTATTGGCATGCATTTCGTAATGTAAACACTAGTTATTGGAGCTTACAAAAAAAAACTAGAGCCAATTTTGCATTTTGACTGTCATATTCGTGTTGAGCACATACCAGTTGAGAAGTGTCCGTAAGTTTCAGACGGTGAACAGACTTTACGGGCATTGTATGAGGAGGCTAAGGGATACACATTTTCATTTAGACAGGTCTTGGATATCAAAATTCTGTTTAGATCGCTTAGAAAAATGACCAACAATTTCTGAAACAAGGTTTTCCTGTACAATACTGTACAGCACAAACAGGACCTACGAACTGCCTTATGACAAGAAGTGCAGATACGAAGGGTCATGCAACCCAGCCTTGTTTCCTGTCGACACGTAAAAGTGTCCGTAAGTCTCCTTGCTGTCACCATGTTTCCAGGGATGGCTTCCTTTGTCTAGGATTTCTGTCGACTCAGGATGACTCCGCTCCAGGGAACTACGGTCTCCTTGACTTAATCCAGGCGTTAACATGGGTGAAAGAAAACATCGCGAGTTTCCACGGCAAGCCTGATGACGTCACTATATTTGGAGAAAGTGCTGGCGGAGCCTTGACTTCGCAGCTCAGAATCTCTCCATTGGCCAAAGGTGGGGAAAGTCTTGTTCGCTCCCAGTTACATTGTTTATTTTAATTTTTACGAAAACCAATATGTCCCAAGACTTAAATAATCCGTTTAAATCGTTTGGAGTTGTATTCTTCTAGAAATGAAGTTTTTCATTTGAAGATAAAGGACGAGAGGATACCAAGGTTGACGCTGCACACAAAGCCTTTGTCCAATAATATACAGGGCTGCTTAAAAAAGCCATCATGGAGAGCGGCTATTCCATGAGTGCCTGGGCCATTTTGTTGCCCAATACCTCGACCGCCTTGTCGTCTGCTCAGGCCGTGGCGGCCAAGGTCGGGTGTCCGGTGGACAACGGTACAGCTGCACTTGTCTCGTGCCTCCGAGGTCAGCCGTTGGACGCTTTGATGACTGCCAGTGCTTCCCTTCGTGTGAGGATAATAACTTGTCTCTCTTCGCATACATCGCAGTCACGTGTGTACTGGGTCATTAGAAATCTGTCAGTGCATGGAACATGTTAAGTGAGAGAGCCATTTGTATGTCCCGTGGGGCCATTTTTGTGATGATATGCTTTTTCATGAATAATAATCCTGAACTGATTTTCTGAACGAACAACATCATGATCCTTAGCAACGTATTTCTTTTGCTGAAACAATCCCACGATTCTGTGTTAAAAAGATCCGCTTAAGCCAATTGCAAACAATCTTTATGCTCTCGTAGATGCATCGACACTTCTGTGGAACCAGTCCCATGATGGCAATATTAAGTTTCTGAAAAAAGGTCCCACGATGCTATTATTGCAAAGTACATTTCTCTGCAAACAGGCGGAGTACGAAAGTCCTTTCGTACCCATCGTGGAGACAGGCTTCGGAGTTCTGCCCAAGCCGCCAGAGCAACTGATTCGAGAGGGAGCTGGGGCAGATGTTCTGTCCATCCGCGGCAACACGAGAGATGAACACTCTTTCAGCCTGGCGTGTATGAAATAAACACCGTATCCACTCTTTCTTCTCCTTCTGTCGCGATTTGTCCTTCTGTCTTCTTAGCTTTCCTGCCGTGTGTGTGGTAGAAACACCCGTGTAATTAGGTCTGAGTGAAGTGGTGGCCAATGTGCCAGCATTTTGTTTTACTGTTCTGTCTTTGTGCCCAGATTCGTACAATACGCACTTCACCAGCCATGACGCTGAAAGCGAGGTAGTGCAGCTAGCCGCTAAGTACTTCCCCCGTGGTCAGCAAGAGGCGGGGGTGGCGCTGTTCAGAGAGTACGTGACCAATGCTGACCACACAACTAGCCAACAGCTCCAGCTGGACCTGACTGCGGTGAGGAATGCGTGAACACTTTTCTCTGCTGGCTTAGCTTGTCTTGTCTTTTCCTTTGAGATAAATCGCAAACACACCGGAAGCTATGGGCACTACAAGCTTTGAGATTCAGCGGAAAGAAATGCTTCGTTCAGCTGTTGGAATTTTAAAAAAACATAAGACGGGCTTTATATCGCTTTGACGTCTTTAAGAAGCCTACCTTAAAGCGGTGGTGCGGTGCATGACGAAGGTACAGTGTTGGTTGCAAGAAGCGTAAGGCGCGACTGCTCCACAAACTCAACAGCAGCTCACCTGTTTCAGCTACACAGTGACCTTATGCTGAACTACCCCTTGATTAGAGAGACGCAGCTGACAGTTGGAATACCCACTGCTCTGCGCCAGTACGTGTTCCAGTTCAGCTATTTGTCACCAAACTCCGATTTTCCCCAGTGGATAGGTAAGCCAGCACAAGAACATAGTGATAGCAGGCGATAGATTGACGCGTAGATAGTACCACAATACCTAGTATGATGAAAATCAAGGTATAGCTTTCGTTTTCATGTGTTTAGGTTTATAATTTAAGATAACACAGCTCTACAAACATATAATTTTCTCCATATCGCGTCAGCACTTGGTTCTGTTCTACACAAGACAGCATTTGTTTTAAATATCATGATATAAAATGAAGCGAACAGAACAAACACATAATAATCAATCCATGAGGTGATCCGGATTTTCGAAGTTAAGTGAAAGGAAAACTTCCTCTAGCTTCTTTATCAAATCTCCTCACAAAAAAGACCCAGAATAGACGACTACGATAAAATCTGTTACAACTGGTCAAGTTTAAATATTTTCAAGATCCTATGATTGCAAACTGACCCTAGCAACAGCCCAGCGCGCTTTCTAAAAGCGAAGGATAAAGAGGGGATGGTGATCTCGCTACAACCAGACCATGCTCGCGCGCAAGCTTTTAGTGTCACCGACAATGTTATGTTCTCTTGCGATACAGGTCAGATATATTGCCCAAAGTAATGTAACCACTCGGTATTCCGACATGCGCGAAAAGAACGATAGAAAGTGTTATCAGACTCTTGTCAAGAATTGTCAAGCTATTTGATGTTTAGAGAGGAGCTGTGTCTGACAAAAACTGTTAAATAAAAAATCCACTTTAACAGAGACAGCAGAGGTGGTAGGATTTTAATGTCATCTACAGGGGTACCTCATACGGCGGAGCTCCCATATGTCTTTGGAGAACCGTTTGACGGCCGAAAGAACTGGACTCGCACTGACGAGAGTGTGTCTGTTGACGTCATGACCATGTGGACAAACTTCGCCAAATATGGGTCTGGTTTTTATTAAACATGCAGTAATGGACTAAATAGCGTTCATTAGCTAGAACCCATTGTACGGTGCATATAGATCAGCGGACATTGTGATCTTATCTCGGGAAATAGCTTCCAGAAAAGACCCCGGGACAGCTCTCTTTGTGAGACCTATTAGGTATTTTACTTTCCTCCCCGTTGTCATTCTCCTCTGTATTAGTGCTGGTGTTTGCTGTCATGACCCCAACCCCCCTCAGCGTCAACCCACAATCGTGCTTCCCTGACAAGTTAAAAATGGCTACTTGTGAAGTGCGTCACATTAGCACCGTCAAGACCGCTACAATATGGCAACATTTGATTGAATAACATTTCAGCAATAAAGCTAGACTAATCTCCCACTACACCAAGAAACAAACATCTCTTTCAAACAAGAACAAATGAGGACAGAGCGCTATAAAATCGTCAAACGACAACCCCAACAATGTACTGGCAGCACTAGACACAACCGTATGCTGACGTATGCAATCAAGGGAGCCTATCGTACCCATACACGTAGCAAAGAGAGAGTCGAAAGTAAGGAACGTGGCAGATCTTGTACCACGTGTGCATACAGCGAATATAAATTAGGGATATGCACACGTGGTACACCAGGGGCTAGCCGTGTGAAGACTAGGGTCGTTTAAAAGAAACATCTCTTTATTGGATTATGATATTTAGGATTAGCTTTCTTTGTGCGATAAACCCAAATGTATGCGACCGGGACCAGAATCTTACTTTCCCGCCAATCACTTTACTGCCACTCAATGTTGATGATTGATTGATTAATAAAGAACAAATGAGGACCGAGCGCTTAAATTATCGAAAGATAACTCCAACAAAGGTAGTGGCAGCGCTCAAACATAGCCGTATGCCAAGAGGATCTGCCAAGTCCTTGCTTTTGGCTCTCTCTTTGCTACGTGTTTGGGTGCGATAAGCTCCCTTGGGCACATACGTCTGCATACGGCTATGTTTGAGCGCTGCCAGTATCTTTGTTGGATTGATTGATTGATTGATGATGATGATGATGATGATGATGATGATGATGATGATGATGATGATAAAGAAGATGAGGGTAAAGACAATATGGCTTGTGTACAGGAACCCAACACCACAAGAAGTAAGTAACGTGACATGGGGGGCATATACCCTGGCCACGCAGCTGTACTTGAAATTCCAGGAGACGCCATCTCTTGACGCCCACTTGAAACAGAAGCGAATGGACCTCATCAGATCTCTGTCTGAGCGGTTTGGACCCTAGTCTGTCCTGTTACAGACACGCTCTGGAATATTGTTACAGACATGGTCTGGAATATTGTTACAGACATGGTCTGGAATAGACACAAGTTGGTATCAATACAACTGTTAGAAATACAGTCTGTCCTTTCATGCGTGTGTGAGTGGGTCGGCGAAGGATTGAATGTGAGCATTTGCATGCTCGCTGGGGGCTTGGGAAAGAGAGAGAGAACATAAAAAATATATTAAAGATAAATGCAACTGAGTGCTATAAGTTTTCGATAAATATATCAGACACTTCAACCCAGTCGATTTACTATTACGGGCTATGTTATCTCCCTTTTTGCACCCTTGGGTCTGGAAAAGGCCAACAGAGGTCAGATTTCGCGTCTTTACCAACTTTACTGAGGAAATCATTTCATGTTTCACGCAAGTATTTGATATGTACTCAGCATAGGAAAACATCATTGTGGGCAGTCTTCAAATATTTGTCTTCTAGGAAATCTGAATCCCCCTTTCTCTTAATCATCAGACTTTACCAACGTGAGACTCCACCCACTTCCACATCAAATTCAAAGAAAACCCTGTACTTGGCCATCAGAAGCCTTATTCATCACCAACTGACCACAGACAAAAAATATGTTTGCCCAAAAGCGCCGATCGTTTCTCTTTCTGCATCGACGGACCCACAAAAAGTCATACATTTCAGGAAGACATCGACAATATAAGTCTTTAGCAGCTAGTTGCCCAAACATTTTATTCTATGATGATTTGCGAAAATCGAGAACACAGAAAACAAAGAATAGCAAGTCATCAGAGGAGTGTGCTAGGTTTATCTGAACTGCACCATCTGCCTTTGTGGAATTTTCTTGAAGGCCGAAGACAATATAATCTGTGTCAGTCGTTTGCTGCATATCAAACGTCCGGCAATCTGCCAATGCTAGTTTTGTTGACAACTTCTGTCCTTGGAAAACGGGCAAAAGATGTGGTGGTCACCACACCACTGGGTCAACTGAGAGAGTAGACGGTCCACTCACCTGGACTCATTGTTTGGAGTACCCTTTGCGAGACCTCCAGTCGGTTTGATGAATTTAAAAGAGATTTCAAATCTTGTATTTTAAAAGAAAAAAACTGGGAATAAGATCAACCATTAAAAAACATCTAAAAGTCCCCCCTCCTGGCCAATGGCATTATTTTTAAACATTAAACTATGATACATCTTTAGTAAGGTCTGCATCCTAGACAAACATCAAACACATCAACCAGTTTAGATGTTCCCCTATACTGTTATAGCATTAATGTACATTCACACACAAGTTATTTCAATTTATTTTAACACGCGTAAACACTTAAATGTTTTACACAACACAGTCAGCAGACTGCTAGGCCATACCCGTCATGACGTACAAAAGTTTTTTCAAGTTATTTCAACACGTGTAGACATTTAAACATGTGCTACAAACGACATTCAACAGACTGCCAAGCCATGCCTGTCATAATTACAACAATTAAACGAGTACTTACCAAGTTGAAATCACTCCACGGAAATACATACCGTAATGACTTAGCACTTCGGCGCATGCGCATCTCAGATAGCCGTACTTCCTAGTAAAGCATACAATATGGAATGTACATTCACACAGAAGTTATTTCATAACACGTAAACATCTCCAACAAATGATGCTGATTGAGCAAGGACTTCTTTTACAGATTCGTTCAATCCTCAGTAAGCAAAGACCCTTTGGTGTTTCTGTGTTTCAGGATGAACTACGATTTCAGTTTCGACGATGCTGTCAGCTCTACGTACGGGTGTGAGGTTCATTCCTTTGATCCCAGGTACGGGGTACGACTTTTGTTCCAGAGTCTAGATTTGATTTCTGTGTGTGTGGTGTGTGCGTGGTGTGTGTGTGTGTGTGTGGTGCGTGCGTGCTACCTACTGTCTCCTCGACGATCAAATATCTCACTGATGGGAATTCTTCGTTTGGAGAATAAAGCAAGATGCCTCCAAATGTACCGGTCAGATGTGTTTTATCAAATCACACATATCTGTGATCCGCTAAAAACTAGAGTAAAAACTACTCTAGCGTAGTAATAAACATTTCAATCGCCCCTTCAGTACGTGAACAAAGGGGAAAAAAGTACGCCATTGGTGCACCAGAAAGTATAAGTTCTTATCATTCGGTCGCTGTTAGCTGTTCAGACGTTCCTTGAAGTTCGAAAACAGTATCGTCTGTGTCAGTCGCGCGCTGTAAAACACAAGCCATGCTGCCAGTGCTGATTCTGTTGACAGTCTCTGTCCTTGGAATACGGGCAGAAGATGTGGTGGTCACCACACCACTGGGTCGACTGAGGGGAACAAGGGTCAGCACAGGACAGGCCACCTATCTCGACACGTTCTTAGGAGTACCCTTTGCAAAGCCTCCAGTCGGTATGATGTATGCGCGCTAACTTCTACATTTGTTCAAAGGTCGACATAATTATACACGATGAATAGTGCCACGTTCAAAATGTTTGATGCGATTATTGTCGTTGTCATCGTTTTTATCTTTAAAATTTCTGATCATCGTATGTCATCTCCTATCGTTCACAATACTTTCTATTTTGCAAGCAGTTAATGATTTTTAAAAAAAAATCATTTATCAAGGCTGTGTGAACTTTGTCTCTGTTTGTTTGTCTGTCTGTCTATCTGTCTGTCTTTCTACTGAAATTTTTTTAAGCTTTGCTTACATCTTACGACTTCTGCCATCTGCACACGTTCTCCCATTTCCCCCTGAACTTAGTATTTCTATATTTCTATTTGTTCTTTGTCCTCGTTCCGATGAAAAAATGCTGACATAACCATCATCTTTACTCTGCCATAATCAGACTCATTCCGAATAGCACTTCAGAATAATATTAATCTTCGAGTTAGCGCTTTAAATAAAAGGACTATACGCATGGCCAGGACTGTAGAAGTGAGATGTGCTCGTTCAGTTAAGATTGAACTCTAGCCAAACTGTCTGCAACTAAACAGGATCGCGCCGTTTCGCCCGACCGGAGCCCGTGGAATCATGGGATGGAATACGCGACGCCAAGAACTTCGGACCAGCTTGTCCACAGAAACATGACGAGCCTCGTTATCCGACTGACGAAGATTGTCTGACTCTGAACATCTTCACGTACTGTGTAAGAATGTTTGTCAAAAGCGCCAACGCAAACTCACAGAGTGCAGAGAACAGCAGTACAAATCTTTTCATTCTGAATTACTAAGGTTAGTTCTCAGGACAATAAATGGCACGCCGTCATATTCCAATGTCACAGGAGTTTCATGAGTGCCACTACAAACGTCTTGGTGTCAGGAGGCTTGGTGAAGGCCCCAGCCTGATTACCTTATCGTAAAACAATTGATGTCATACATACTGAACTCAAACTGAATTAGTTCCTCTTCTTCATATTATCATTATCAGAAATGGAAGAAAAAGAAAACAATGAAGATATTTCAATACGCAGTAACGTTTAAGTCCCATTTCAATCTTACAGTTTTGTAATAGTGGCAGAGTGACTCCCAGTGTACCCGACGGATGTTGTGTTCTCACAATTACACACGTCCGTGAACTCCCTGCTAAAGTTCAAGTGGCTAAGGTCTTTCAATTATTTTTACCAATATATTTAAATGGTCCACTAGTCTGTCACTGACATGAAGCACACATGACAGTCAGCAGACTGCCAGGCCATGCCTGTCATGATGTACATTCACGGTGGGGGCTTCTGGGAAGGCAGCGGACGGGACACAAACGGCACTGAACTGGCCAAGAGAGGTGTGGTGGTCGTCTCTGTCAACTACAGGCTGGATATCCTTGGTGAGTCGTTAATTCCGGATGCTGAAGACCGCTCTTATATAAATTGTATTGGAACCAATTTCCTGGGTCGGACTGCGTTGGGGTTCTTATCGCTTGTTCATACGTAACAGTGCACATAAAATATACAGCACAAACAGAACCTACGAACATTCTTATGACAAGAAGTGCAGATACGAAGGGTCATGCAACCCAGCCTTGTTTCCTGTCGACACGTAAAAGTGTCCGTAAGTCTTTTTGCTGTCACCATGATGTGTTAATTAAGTGAACGCAAGACTCCAAGGATGGTGTCCTTTGTCTAGGATTTCTGTCGACTCAGGATGACTCCGCTCCAGGGAACTACGGTCTCCTTGACTTAATCCAGGCGTTAACATGGGTGAAAGAAAACATCGCGAGTTTCCACGGCAAGCCTGATGACGTCACTATATTTGGAGAAAGTGCTGGCGGCGTACTGTCTTCGCAGCTCAGAATCTCTCCATTGGCCAAAGGTGGGAAATTCTTCTTCTCTCCCAGTTACACTTTTTATTTTAATTTTTACGAAAACCAATATTTCTCAAGACCTAAATAATCCGTTTAAATCGTTTGGCGTTGTATTCTTCTAGAAATGAAGTTTTGACATTTGAAGGTAAAGGACGAGAGGATACCAAGACTGATGCTGCACACTATGCCTTTGTCCAATAATATACAGGGCTGCTTAAAAAAGCCATCATGGAGAGCGGCTATACCATGTGTGACTGGGCCATTTTGTTGCCCAATACCTCGACCGCCTTGTCGTCTGCTCAGGCCGTGGCGGCCAAGGTCGGGTGTCCGGTGGACAACGGTACAGCAGCACTTGTCTCGTGTCTCAGAGGTCAGCGGTTGGACACTTTGATGACCGCCAGTGCTTCCATTCGTGTGAGGATAATAACTTGTCTCTCTTCCCATACATCACAGTCACGTGTGTCCTGGGTCATTAGAAATGTGTCAGTGCCTGGGGCATGTTAAGTGAGAGAGCCATTTGTATGTCCCGTGGGGCCATTTTTGCTGATGATATGCTTCTTTATCAATAATAATTCTTAACTGCTTTTCTGAACGAACAACACCATGATCCTTAGCAACGTATTTCTTTCGCGGAAACATTCCCACGATTCTGTTAGAAAGATCCGTTCAATCGGATTGCAAACAATCTTTATGCTCTCGTATATGCATCGACACTTCTGTGGAACCAGTCACATGATGCCATGCTAGCACTATTAAGTTTCTGAAGAAAAGATTCCACGATCCTGTTCTGTGCAAACAGACAGGCTACGGAAGTGCTTTCGTACCCATCGTGGAGACAGGCTTCGGAGTTCTGCCCAAGCCGCCAGAGCAACTGATTCGAGAGGGAGCTGGGGCAGACGTTCTGTCCATCCGCGGCAACACGAGAGATGAACAATCTATCGGCCTGGCGTGTATGAAATAAACACCGTATCCACTCTTTCTTCTCCTTCTGTCCCCAGTTGTCCTTCTGTCTTAATTTAGCTTTCCTGCCGTGTGTGTAGTAGAAACACGCGTGTAATTAGGTCTGAGTGAAATGGTGGCCAATGTGCCAGCATTTTGTTTTACTGTTCTGTCTTTGTGCCCAGATTCGTACAATACACACTTCACCAGCCATGACGCTGAAAGCGAGGTAGTGCAGCAAGCCGCTAAGTACTTCCCCCGTGGTCAGCAAGAGGCGGGGGTGGTGCTGTTCAGAGAGTACGTGACCAATGCTGACCACACAACTAGCCAACAGCTCGAGCTGGACATGACTGCGGTGAGGAATGCGTGAACACTTTTCTGTGCTGGCTTAGCTTGGCTTACCTTTTCCTTTGAGATAAATCGCAAACATTGCTTACCGACGTTGGTATTTTAACTCCAATCACAGTTTCATGGAACGCATTCGGTGAGCATTTATATCAAAATCTCTGCAGATCCTCAGACTGTACCCCAAGAAGCATCGCCGACTGCAGGTTAAGCTGCTAAGAGCAGCTCACCGAAAGGACTAAGCACTTCAAGCATTGTGATTCAGCTGAAAGAAATGCTTAGTTCTGCTGTCGAATTTAAAAAAAAACATACGACGGTCTTCATACCGCTTTGACGTCTTTAAGAAGCCTACCTTAAAGCGGTGGTGCGGTGCATGACGCAGGTACAGTGTTGGTTGCAAGAAGCGTAAGGCGCGACTGCTCCACAAACTGAACAGCAGCTCACCTGTTTCAGCTCAACACCGACCTGGCCTTCTACTACCCCTTGATTAGAGAGACGCAGCTGACAGTTGGAATACCCACTGCTCTGCGCCAGTACGTGTTCCAGTTCAGCTATCTGTCACCAAACTCCGATTTTCCGCAGTGGATAGGTAAGGGTGATCTGATGCAGCCAGCACAAGAACATAGTGATAGCAGGCGATTGACGCGGAGATAGTACCACAATACCTAGTGAGATAAGAGTCAAGGTATAGCCTTCGTTTTCATGTGTTTAGGTTTATTATTCAAGAATTTACGCAAGAAATATACAGCTCTACCAACATATAATTCTCTCCATATCGCATCAACACATGGTTCCATACAACACAAGGCAGTATTTGTTTTAAATATCATGGTATAAAATGAAGCGAACGGAACAAACACACCATAATCATTACGAGTCCCCTGAGGTGATCCGGATTTTTGAAGTGGATTAGAGGGAAAACTTCCAATAGCTCGTTTATCAATTCTCCTCACAACAAAAGCCCGGACAATAGGCGACTACGATAAAATCTATGTTTCAACTGATCACGTTTAAATATTTTCAAGATCCAATATTTTAAACTGCGCCACAACAGCCCGGCGCGCTTTCTAAGAACGAAGGATGAAGAGGGGAGGGTGATCTCGTTACAACCAGACCATTCTCGCACAGAAACTCTTTGTTTCACTGACAATGTTATGTTCTCTTGCGATACAGGTCGGATACATTGCCCTAAATAATGTAACCACGTGGTATTGTGACATGCGCGAAAAGAACGATAGAAAGTGCTACAAGACACTTGTCAAGAATTGTCAAGCTATTTGATGTTTAAAGAGGAGTTGTGTCTGACAAATACTGTAAAATGAAATCCAGAGACAGCAGAGGTGGTAGCATTTTAATGTCATCTACAGGGGTACCTCATACGGCGGAAATCCCATATGTCTTTGGAGAACCGTTTGACGGCCGAAAGAACTGGACTCGTACTGACCAAACCGTGTCTGTCGACGTCATGACCATGTGGACAAACTTCGCCAAATATGGGTCAGTGTTTTTTTAAGCTACCTGTAGTTGTTACGGAGATCAGTTGACTAAATACCGTGCATAAGCTAGAACCCTTGTGCGGTACATATAGATCAGCGGACATTGCGATCTTACCTCGGTAAATAGTTTCCAGAAAAAAAAATCCGGTACAGCTCTGTTGAAGAACTAGTCTTTGTGAGTTAGTTTAAGTATTTCACTTTCCTCTACGTTGTCATCGCCCTCTGCATTGGTGGTGGTGTTTACCGACAGTGACAACATACGTCAAGCTTGCATAGATATATTGCTACTCTGATGATGATGGTGATGGTGATGGTGATGGTGATGGTGATGGTGATGATTTGACTTGTGTACAGGAACCCAACACCACAAGAAGTAAGTAACGTGACATGGGGGGCATATACCCTGGCCACCCAGCTGTACTTGAAATTCCAGGAGACGCCATCTCTTGACGCCCACTTGAACCAGAAGCGAATGGACCTCATCAGATCTCTGTCTGAGCGGTTTGGACCCTAGTCTGTGTCCTGTTACAGACACGGTCTGGAATAAACGCAGTTTGTCTGGCGGTATTGGTATCAATACAACTATTAGAAATACAGTCTATCCTTTCATACGTATGTGAGTTGGTCAGCGAAGGATTCAATGTTGGCATGTGTATGCTCGTTAGGGGCTGAGGAAAGAGAGAGAACATACTTATCAAATGTTATTAAAGGCAAATGCAAATGAGATGTGGTTTTTAAAAAAAAAACAAGTGACTGCCGCTTGGGGGATAATCCAGGTTAAAAACAAGAAAACTGAACCAAACTAGAACAAGACAAAGACAATCTATATGTTTCGGAGCACTACCCCTGCCTCAGGACGACACAAGCGACGAAAAAACAAAACCGAAAAAGGAAAGACTTAACTGCGGTTGATGTGTGGCGAGCAGGCTGGGACGCAGGAAAATGACCAAGGGACAGGGAGCAAGAGGGGCCAAAGAGGGGCAGCCAATCGTAAGCTGGGTTGGGAAGGGTGGGGGTGGAGAGTGGGCGGGAGAGAAGCGAAGGTGAGAGGGGTGTGTGTGAGGGAGTGAGAAAGAGAGGGAGAGAGGGGAGAGAAAGCAAGGTGGAGAGTTGGTGTAGAAGAGAGAGGGAAGGAAGCAGGGGTGAGAGGGTCAGAGGGAAAGAAGGGAGAGTCAGTGTTTGAGGTTGAGTCCTGTGGGTGCCATGGTGCCAAAATGGGTAACGAAGTAGGACTCCATATTCCTTGTTCAATGGAGTCGACCTTCATTTTCCAGATACCACAGACCCTCATGTTGTCGTCTGTGTGTGGGGGTGTACTGAAGTGACGTGCAGCTGGTGTGTTTCTGCGGTGTTTCGTGTCAGTCAAATGTCCTGTGAAGCGGGTGTTTAGTGTGCGTTCTGTCTCACCGATATAGAACAGGATGGGACAGAGGGTGCATGGCTTAGACGATGTTGCTGTTGGTGCAGGGGAAGTGGCGCTTGATGAAGAAATTGGTATTGGGTTTAGCAGGTGCTTGATATATGTGTATAGAGATGAATGGATACACGTGTTGTGAGCAAGCGTGCGTGCATGCGTGCGTGCGTGTGTGTGTATACGTGCGCACTTAGAGCGCACTTATTATGCCTCAGAGAAGACATACTTACGTAGTAAACGCAAAAAAATTTGATTTATTAAATAAAGTGAATAAAACAGACACGAAGAAAACTTTACAAAACATCGGACAGGGTCGCGTCGTTTTGTCCCACGGAGCCCGTGGAAACATGGGAAGGGATACGGGACGCTAAAGAATTTGCATGACCTTAAACATCACACAGTTTGTAAGAAGCTTTGTGTTTGAAATCAAAATTCCCCATTGATATGGAGTGCGGACAATATCAAGACGATCGTTTTAAATCCTCCACTGTTAAGTTATCTGAGGTTATATATATCAAACAAAACGTCATGTTTTAGCACTTAAAAGTCACAGTACTTAAAATCACAGACGTTTAACACACTGTTCCAGAGGACAAAGCTGCACGGCGAGTCGCGAGATTTTGTCAAGTTCGTTTGTCTTATCTCTAAGAACTAGATGCCACATATTTTCAACTCAAATCTAGGACAGCAACCCTGTTTCCTATCAGTCTTTGTAACAACGCCTTAGAATTGGAGAGAGAGAGAGAGAGAGAGAGAGAGAGAGAGAGAGAGAGAGAGAGAGAGAGAGAGAGATTTCAAGAAATCTTGTATTTTAAAACAAACAAAAACTGGCAATAAGATCAATCAGAAAAAAAAACAAAATTCCCCCGGCCAACGGCACTGATTTTCAAACACTAAACTGTGATACACCTTTGATAAGGTCTGCATCTTAAGTAAAAAAAAAATCAAACATATCAGCCAGCTTAGATGTTCTCTTATACTGTCCTGGTGTAACACTTGACAGTCATCATGTACATTCACACACAAGTTATTTCAACACATGTAAACATTTAAAAATGTGCTACACGCGACAGTCAGCAGCTAGACTGCCAGGCCATGGCCGTCATGATAAAGGCCTACATTCACGGCGGGGGCTTCTGGGAAGGCAAAAGTACAGTGATTCTCCTAAATTTACTATCTCCAACGAATGATGCTAACCGAGCAAGAACTTCTTTCACAGATTCGTTCAATCCTCAGTACAACTTGCAGAACGCTGAAAGGGAGGTAATGCAGCTAGCTGTTGAGTTCTTTCCCCTTGTCCAGCAGGAGGTAGGGATAGCGCTGTTCAAGACGACACCACTAGCCAGAAGTTCGCCTTGGACAACTCTCAGGTCATAGAGCTATAGTTCTATGCTCAGGGGAAGGACGAATGACCCCAACCCCTCCGTCTCTCCCCCAGTCTCTCTGCTGGTCCTTGTGATGACCCGCGCGGGAGGGGGGGGGGCACCACGTTGGCCGCTGTCTTGTTAGCGGATTTATTTTTAGCTTTTATACGTAAACATTGACCCAGCTTGATGGGTAATTCATGGCAAACTTATATTATGTGTATATTGTAAGAAGTAAGACAGCTTCCTTTTGTTCGAGATTTTCCTTGTGTAGCGAGAGGTTTGAAAAGATAGCCAGGATGAAAGACACGTGCTACATGCGTCAGTATTCGCATTGATCTATTAACGCTAAATATGGGTCTGTGTCCTGAAACTCAGTTTAAATACCTCGCTCAGTTATATCTCAGTGAGCGCTGGCTTTACCTTGAACATGTCTTCTTAACTGAGAAAAGCACACAGCTGGATAAGTTAGGTGGCAAGCTCTGTTAATGTCTTTAGGCGCATCTCTTGGCGACGATGACGACGATGATGATGACGACGACAATGACATCGAAGAGGATGAAGATGATGACGATGTGACTTGTGTAAAGGAACCCAACACCACAAGAAGTAGTACGTAACGTGACATGAGCGGCATGTACCCTAGCCACCCAGCTGTACTCGAAATTCCAGGAGACGCCATCTCTTAACGCGCACTTGAACCAGAAGCGAATGGACCTCATCAGATCTCTGTCTGAACCGTTTGGACCCTAGTCTGTGTCCTGTTACAGACACGGTCTGAAATATTGTTACAGACACGGTCTGGAATATTGCTAGAGACACGGTCTGGAATATTGTTACAGACACGGTCTGGAATATTGTTATAGAGACGGTCTGGAATATTGTTAAAGAAACGGTCTGGAATATTGTTACAGACACGGTCTGGAATAGGTATAAGTTGTCTGGCTGTATTGGTATAAATACAACTGTTGGAAATACAGTGTGAGTGTGTCAGGGAAGGATTGAGTTGAATCGAGTTGTCTTACCCTGTTCATAATGCTCTGTCATTGTTGTATTTTAGAGTCTCTCTTCATGTTGGAGCGCGCATGTTTAAGTGAGACAAGATGGATGCAGGGGTCGGGAAGGGTGGGTCTGACAGGGATGGAAGAAGCCTTTAGGACTAAAACAACTAAAGCAGTGTGTGTGTGTGTGTGCGCGCGCGAGCGTGCGCGTGTGTGCATGCTGCTTGCATTGTTGTGGGCGGATGAGAGCTCTCAAAATCTCGACACTGATGGCTTTTTAAATCAGAAACGGCCAGATACATGACATCAAATAAGCATGTGCTGCCTTTATGCCAAACCTTGCGGTTTTTATCTGACGAAATAAGCGTAGCAGGCAGGTACACACGCTCCAGCGTGCTTAAATACATCTAAAGCCGGGCGCGCACGTCTTAATTCCATCTAAAGCCGACCCCATGCCCTTTAGAAGTCGAATGGAAAATGTGATAAGGTACTATTTCTGACTCTCTGCAGTTAAAATCTCATTACGTTTGAGCGTAAAACTTCTTATGATGCTTCTGCTCGCTGCTAATCGACTTTCAAATTTCTATTTAAAAAGCTTGAGCAGCATTTGGCCCGACGCTTTCATGCAGCTTTTTCGATCTGTGTAAGCCTTTTCGGTCAAAACAAAGTACCTCCACCCAAAAATTATCTATCATGCAACAATTACCTATGATGCAATGCAGTCTTATTATCGAAATTTACCTTTCATGTATTTTAGCAACAAGCTCCCCGCACCAACAGTGCTGTCGTGTGAGCTGCCCCTTACACCTGCAGTGGTACGGTGTGAACAGGAACATTCTGGGCGTGATGGTTTGGATTAGACCGGAAGAAACTCAACCGTAAAATGAATAATCGCTCTCAACATCGAGTTTTTAAGACCCTGCACCCTTTCCAACCGAGGCAGCGCAAAAGGCACTGCAAGTTTCCATTTCCGGTTAGGCTTCTAACTAGTTTCTAGAAGCGTTGAAAATGAAGTTTTAATTGTAAGCGCCCGTTGAAGACGCAGGAAAAATCATAGGTCCTCCTTTCTTCCATGCAGCTCAGTCATGGCTAAATTTGGCAAATACAGGACCCCGCACCTCTCTCGTTCCAACTTTCCCGCTTTCTATCTTATATCTCTGACTCTTTATCTTAAACTTTAAATTACAAGCGCATTCATAATCAAACCTTTACTCATGCCTACATACATTTTGGTCCAGAAATAAAACAATAAATGTAATTAAGATAACACACATATAATGCAAGAATACAGATCTGCATTGCCATATTGCTGAGCCACGCCCCGTGCTATTCTGAAGATCGTACAGCTGCGGTGAGCCCTCAGACTGACTGTAAAGAATGGTTGAAAAAGTCATCAGTGCCGTACGTCCTATCGCACTCTGTTGACAAATATATTATGCCACACACTGAAAGCAAAGCAGCGCATGTACTTACTTTTCGTTGCTTTGCCAGAAAGTACGAGAAGTAGTTCAGGCAGACACCCACACGCATGCGCGCACGACTCTTATGAAAGTGATGCGTCTGCTTGCAGCCATGTCTTTACTGATGACACCTAATTATCAGGCAAGGCATTGACTGGCAACGCTCTACACAGAGACAGATCGCGCACACCAGAAACGCGTGTTGCAATTTCAGCTTGAATTCGGTTACACCAAACAACAGAAACAGAAGATCCCAGGTCAGGCGGGAATTATTTTAAATGACAGACACCCGTAACAGTCCTCCTCTTTTGTTGCTGCTGTGGTTTGTGACACAGTTTAAAGTAACTGTGCCTTCAGACAACACGCATTAAACTGTTGTACTGTATGTAACATTTCGAGTGTTCAGCGTCTATTTTACGTTACGTGCATCCGACTGCATGGATTTAAGGGCATATCATTTTTATACGTTGCAGCTTTCTAAGTTTTTTCTGTCTTTTCAACAACAGTAACAAAGTCGCTTGAATAACGTTCTTAACCGGGACGTGGCATCCATGTTATATTCGCTTTAGGAAAGCCTCTCTGCCAGCGCTTACCGTCCTGATATATGCAAATAGTTTGCACCTGGACGTTAAGCAACAAATACCCCACCCCCATCCCCCACCTCGGCCAGACCTTGCAGGTTTTTGTGTGCGAAATGTTTTCTTGTAGTTGTACGTGCTGAGGTTCTCTCGCTGTCTCACCTGTAGTCTGTGCGCAGTACGACTGGCAGGGGACTGCAAGCCTGGAACTGTGTTCACGCGATTTCGCCATGGCGTGCTCACGCGATTTCGCTATGATGAAAGATAAAAGTAACAATTGATCTGGCCTCTGCAGCAAAGACTTCGTCGATGGTAAGAAGTGCATGTGTGTGTGTGTGTGTGTGTTCTCTGGATGTAAACGTAAAATAGGCCCCTACGACTTTCTAATCGTTCTAGCTGTGTGTTCGGGTGAATGTAAAGATGTCATCGTTCGTCTGACTCGTGGCGTCTGACCCCTGACCCCTGCAGCTGCACACTAGCCGGCCGCATACACTTTAAGGCCCCTGCCCACCTCAGCAATTGTGCGAGTTATCCGAGCGTCTCATCTCAATCGGCCGACCGGGTTAAGTATAGGTAGACTGGTGGGGGGGGGGGTCCACACGGAAACACAGCCCGATCGGCTTTAGTGATTGCTGGCCGAAGTCGAATTCTGTCGAGGTCGCCATGTAACGTAATGCCGGCTCCACACCGCTTCAGCAAAAGTGATGCAGTCATAGCCTCAGGCCGTGCAGTATACGACTCACAGCACCAACACCCAGTAAGTTACGCGGTGACGGTCACTCAGTCTTAAATTCTCACGGCACCACCGAAGTCCACAATACCGTGTTGTAATACAAAACTTTTATTTGCCAGCGAATACAAATCAGAGTGGCGGCCGGTTTAAAATTTCACTAGTTCTCCATGTCTGTCTAACTATCCCACTTCATTAGTCAGTCCCCCTCTTAGACCTCGAGTCGCCCTTTTTATTTCTCCCTACTCCAACGCCCTCTACATCACATGGTCTATTCTTGTAAACAGCATCACGAGTTTCCAAGTCCACCGACCGGACATTACTAATACATTCGTGATCGGTTGTCGCCATGCTGTCACCTGATGTCCCTGACTCTTGGACCGGGAAGGTTGGTTAACCATCCCTATCATTCAAGATTCACATTCTAACAATACCTTATTTACATAACCCATAACAACAGCTTAATAATCATTGCTATTTATCTAAATTCTTTCCCTAGGATGGCACGCATATCGTTACAGCCACATGTACGTATTAGTCAATGAAATCTAAAAGCCCCCTTAAATCTTGGTCTTTATTGATGCATCTGGCATGTCCCTTTTCGTACAAGTTTGTCTGGACATCCCATAATGCCACAAAATAATTCTAGATAATAACTTATTTGTTATCTTTACTCCGTCACTGAAAGTTGAAACAGTCAGGAAAGTCAATGTCATAAGTCGGGTTCCATTTGCATAGGGATTCTGACTGGCCGGTTGTTTGGGGTGAGTGATGAGGATCGGTTGCGAACTGCAGCAACTCAGCGAGCGACCCAAGATGGTTACAGACTTCGCTAAGAACGGTGATGTGTAATCAAGAACAGTTTGAATGTGCTGTACTACCTCACGCCTGGACAAATTCGTCTGCAATGAACTGAAATGGACAAAAAACCAACAGACAAAGTGTAATACAGTACGTCCCTCCCTTTCCACAGGCAGCGCTTTGCAAGCAGTAGGCCTATGTTATGCTGTGCAATCTTCTGTGTCCGGTAAGGCCCATAATTCGCTGCTCAGGCTGGGAACAGTGGTCTTTACAAATGTGGATATTTTTATGGACGTAAGCAACTGAATGGCTAATGGCTTTTTAGATCGTATAGAAATAACACTGTTCGCGAACACTACATTTGACTAATACAAGATACCCTTCTGTCCTCCTAACCTTCCCCTCTGTCGCTTGCTGCAAGTCTGAAAGTTTGTTGGCGCAGAGACATTTTGCAAACAGGGATTGAAGAGACTGGACGGAATCTCTCGACCGAAATTAAAACCAGTAATTGGTGAAGACGACTGGGCTAGCTTAAGTCGCATCTTTGTCGCTCACGGCTGGACACGTTCCTTACTATTGTTTGCATTCGAATCAGTCGGAGCGTGTAAAGCAGCCATTAGCGTGGGGCTCACACAGTTCAGCTGATCGAATGAGAACGGCGGTAAAGAACTATACAGTCTGCAGCCGTCCCCAGCAAAAAAATATGATGTTTATTTTGTCAAAACTGACTCTTGCTTCGCAACGTTCTTGTTGAGGAGAACTTGGGGAGGTAATACTTCCCTCGATTGTTGGCCTGCATTAGTTTTCTCCCCCTGTTTTCACTCGAACCGTGTTTGATCGCCATTATATAACGCCTGTTTAAGACACGGAAATAGCCGTCCTGCCGCGCAGTTACACTCAAAGTGTCGGTTGTTTATTTTTTCTACAGTTGACAGGCGGAGATTAAAAGCAACGATTTTTTTCCCCACTGCAAACGAGGAAACTTGAGATTCTAGAAACGATGGACATATAAATCGAGTTATCTCGGATCTCGCCGCAGACACAGAATCCGGTGGCTGTGAGCGTCTCTCTGTTTTCACTGCTGCACGAAGTTTGAAAACAAAAGCGGTTTATGTCTGGTCTGGTTATCGCTGGATTTTACGCTTTCTTTTATTTGTTGAAGTCTGTAGAAACTCATGTGACGAGCATCAGCTTTGGCTACAATGGGCGGTTTCATAAACGTACGTGGGCCTCTTATCTACATTTCGAAATGCGGAAAAAAAAAGTCCGTGGCCTGACATCCATGGTGAAGAAGAACAGACACGCTTTCGTCCACTTGACTGTAACAAATCTAGCACAGATTTGACAGGCTCCGTTAAACGATGTTAAGAGATGAATAGCGCCCTCCTCCAGCCAGTGCTAATTAAATACTGTGACGTCATCTGGGTAGTTTTTGCTAATGCTAAATAAACACAATGAAGTCATCTGATTAGTTTTAGCACATGCTAATCAAAGGTCTTCGACTTCATCCAGGTAATTTATAGTTGATGCTAACGGAAGTCCGTGACGTCACATGGGTAGTTTATAGCTCATGGTAATTAAAAACCGTGACGTCATCTGGACAGCCTTTAATTCGTGCTAATTAATGACCATGACGTCATCCGGGTAGATTTCAATTTATGCTAGCTGAAGACAGTGAACATGAGCAGGGTTGGTCTCATTTTTGTTGAAAACGAGACAATATGTGTAACTCTGCGTAGTTTAGATTATTTTAATCCCCAAGTAATTCAGTCTTCGTTGATGTGCTCTTCATGGTTACTATGTATCTCTTTTGTCTGTTTTCGTCGTCCATGACATTATTACACATTATACACCGAGGCTGGCTTGCATGAACGTTATATATAGCATTTTGGTTATATCAGCCTTAGTAAGGTGGTTCGCCCTGTGTATTCCATGTACAAGTTTACACATAAAATGCAGCATCAGGCCGAGTACCAAGATAGGTCCAAGGCATTTTATGCAAAACTGTTTTGTGACCGAAGTCTCTGTGACCAAAGTAACGTCCAGTAATTCTGTGATAGTTTTTGTCACTGTTGTCATCGCAGTCCTCGGCGACATTCGGACACTTTTGTGATCAGCTAGCCTTGCCTGTAAGACATGGTTAATGCCAGTGCTGCTCTGGTCATAGCTCAAATCAGCAAAACTAGTAATTTGGATCAGCATCTAGAATCCAATTGTGTTCGTGGCTACAGTAAATAAGACTATCTACAAAATACTGAAAATATCTATTATAATACTGATATTTCTATAGCGTGCACTGTGTATGTGTGTGTACGCTTGCGCGTGACTCCGTGTGAGTGTGCCTGTGCTTGTGCGTGTCTGCTTGTGTGTGTTTGCTTGTGTGTGTCTTCTTGCGTGTGTCTTCTTGGGTGTGGACTGAGGTATTGTAAATGCATGTCTACTCAGAATATTTTGTCCGCTGTATTTTCTATAAATACTGGGGAACTGCATGTCACATGTCTACCCGTGTAAAGTAGACCTGCCGCCTGTACCGGGTATTTGCCTGTCTGCCTGTCTGCTTGCCTGTGCGGCATATACTAGCCCAGTCACGCCAAACCGTAGGAAAGACACCCTGACCAGTATCTCTGCACTTCTGGCTAGAAGGCCTGTACAGGAAGCAGACCTAAAAGCCATGGGGGCGGCGGAAGTCGGGGGAAGTCGGGGGAGAGGGGTAGGCAGGGGACGGGGGGAGGCAGCCTGGCTGACGTTGATGAAACGCAAAATCGTCTGATAATGATTGACAGTCAGATCGTCAGTGATGAAGTGATATGAAGTTCTCATACCGAATGTGGAAGCACACGACCCAGGATGGCACACATCCAGACGACTTCTGTCAACGCGATCGAGGCGCGTCCTGCCCAACTAATTTGAATTGGTTCTGTGCCGACTGAGGAACAGCTTGGGGGAGTTAAACTGCTTTCCCTTCCGCGCAGCAGGTGAAACGCCCACGCCATACTTTTTTAAATCAGCTTTGTATTCACAATCCCATTATTGCTTCCTGCCGCAGGTGATTAGAAGGAAAGCGAGAGAAATGCATGCGCTCTCCTGTAAGCTAAGGATGGCATGAAACTCAGCATCCTTTTGGTACGGGTGCCTGCAAGTCGAGAAGAGGGCAGTAGTTCCTTTATTGGAGCCTCGGCACCAGAAGCGATAGTACAAGGAGAAACAAAGCGAAAAACAAGCAAAGTATTTATCGTAGCAGCAAAGTATTTATCGTTGACAGGAAAATTAAGCTGTCAAAAGCTGTCAATACGTTTATTAAAGGACCATTCCTTCCTTCCTTCATTTTTTTCAAAGTAAGACTTCCTTTCATGATCAGAAGATTTAGCCACAGCTTCATAGACTATATACACTGGCCTCGTTCCCATTACAGAAATCCGTAGGGTAGTCTTTGCTACAGGTATCATGAAATAACACAGGTTTTGAAAGGAAGTTTCTATCCAAAATACTATTCTTCCTTTGTTATCGTTCATCTCTACATGGTACTGCTTGCACTGGCTTTTCAGTCTTAATTCGCTTCGCATCATTTCGTCATCCGACGGATATTTAAGAATAGGGGGTGTTTGCTGCTTAACGTCCCACCGCAGGCTAAATGCATTTCAGGACGGTGTTGCTAAGACAAATTTTACGTGATGCCACACGTGGGACACGGACTTCAGTCCCACCCAGTCACATTGTACTGACACCGGGCCAACCAGTCCTAGTACTGTTCCCTATAGTGCCAGGCGTCTGGCAGGGCAGCTACTAGATTGCCAATTTTTAAGTCTTAGGTATGACTCGGCCGGGTTGCGAACCACTGACCTCCCGCCTCCGAAGCGGACGCCTTAACCACTAGACCACCGATGCGGTAGAATATTCAAGAAACTGAACCGACATCAAACGATGCTCAAAAAAGGACATTCGGCCACACTTTCCCCCCTGGATTACTTTAAAATATTCCATAATTTCTTGGGGCATGTCAAGTGGGAAAATGTTATAAGAAGCGATCTTGGAGAAAGCATATTGCCCAGCGTGTTCATCACTCGCAAGGTGACAGACTGTCAGCCCGCCGTGCGAATGTTTTGTGAATTTTGGCTGGTGTTTCCGCTCCTTTTTAAGGGCGGCCCGGGGCACACCACTAACGCGTGATTCTTACCGATACAGAGGGTCGTAAGTTCAGAACTGGTGTCCGGTACTTTATGTGCATGTGGGACCTGTTTACAGGATTGATCGTAGAGGGAGGGTTTCGGGTTCTCCGGTTTCTACCCTCCCCCTCCCACCTCACAACTCGCTCCTTGTTCCCCCATTCTTCCTTCCCACGTTAGGATGTAGCCTTAATATGGGGCTGGTTTGACGTTAAACGATGAACATGTGGCTTTCGTGAAACAACAGAAGAACAGCTTTTTACTTCATACCAGTCTCGATTAACTAACATGTACAATCATAAAAATAGTACAGTTCCAGAAATGAATATGTGAGTATACCCTCAATGTGAGTATATTCTCAAAATAACCCACAAATGCGTATGTACTAATGCGTATGTAGCGATTACACACGCATATGAGGCGTGGTAGGAAAATGGAAGAAAACAACAAAATAGGGAAAAGTAGAGGCAGAGACAAGTGTAGAGACAAGGAGCAGGGAGGAAGGACGGGGAAATACTAGCTCGCAAAGGACAGTTGTTCAGACAAGTCGGT
Source organism: Lanistes nyassanus (assembly GCA_004794575.1). Taxonomy (NCBI): domain Eukaryota; kingdom Metazoa; phylum Mollusca; class Gastropoda; order Architaenioglossa; family Ampullariidae; genus Lanistes; species Lanistes nyassanus. The sequence goes on from SMGT01005764.1 coordinate 141,785, forward strand.
CGAGGTGAGGTCTCTGCTCCCACAGAATGTTGCTGCTATTCTCTATTGAAATGTTTCCACGTCCTTAGAGATGGGGATTTACTGTCAAGCCAGGCGTAATTGGGGGATTCCAAATTGTATCCTGGGTGTATTTTTGCGCCAGCCTTAAATGCGCTTCTTGCGGACAGAGCTACGAGCCGGCTGCTGCTACCTCCCGACTGCCTCCCCCCCCCCCCCCCCCCCCCCCCC
>SMGT01005764.1:142031-161472 GCA_004794575.1 Lanistes nyassanus
CCCCCCCACACACACACAGCGTTGGCGCCGAACTCGCTCACGAGAGTAGACGTCTCTCTCAAATCAAAACTGTTTTTCGTGAAAATAAAAGGATGTCAGAAAACCCTCGGTCTGTGTCAGCAGGTCTTTAGGCAGCTGTGACAGACCTTTGGGGGAGAGAGAGAGAGAAAAAAAAAGACGCCTTCAGCGATTCCCCTAGCGTCGAATAAAACAAAAGAGGGGTGGAGGGGAAGAGAACTGTAATCAGGGTGCAAACGGCAACTGCCGACGCTAGGGGGAAGCATCTCCAGACCTGACCAGTCCAGCCATGCTGTGTGTACTGCTGCTGTGTCTTGGAATGACCGCGGACTGCCTAGCAGACGACGTGGTGGTGACAACGAGGCTGGGAGCCGTGCGGGGCAGGCGGGTCAGCACCGGACAGTCGGGGTATGTGGACACCTTCCTCGGCATTCCGTACGCGCGGCCGCCTCTAGGTGAGTCACTCTTTTGCTTCCTCTTTCAGCATCGTCACACCGAACAATACACTGTCAGCAGCACGGGGTCACCTCTGAGAACATTGTTCATACTACATGAGAAGCTGTGACGGGCCTTCCAAGCCTCAGATTGATTAATTTACGAAAAGTCACGTCACCAAATCTCATCCCGTAGAAGCATAAGACTGTGCATGGGGTTTCCTTAATACTTGAATTAATTTTGTTAATGCCTTTTAGCTTTGTCTAAGGTGGAAAATTTCTTTGCTCTGAAGGAAGCATATTTACTAAGGACATAAAAAAACCGAATTGTTACAATGGATTTTATATTTGAAACTCAAATGACGTTGGAGAGACGTTGAGTAGAAAAGAGAAACGGTGAATGTGACGGACAGAATACGACTAAAAGACGCCAGGGTTTATCAGATCCAGACGTTCCGTTTTGTCTGACATGCCATTAATTAATTAGAAGGCCATTGTTTTGTGTAATTGATTTGGAAAGCACAAAAATGTATACGCAAGAGAAATATTGCCCCCCCCCCCAACGTCGAAACAGCCACATACCCCAGAAAATGATGCAGAGATTTGTAATCGCCTGTTTATATCTATTTATTAAAACTGATTTTGTTCTTGTTATTTTTTAATATTATTCTTTGAATCAATAATAATTTCCAAGGATATTACTGATAACTGAAGGATAATTCCTAACCTCGTGCAGTTTCTGTGCAACCAAGCAAATGACGTAACCACGGCTGTGCTCCCAGGTCGTACACTTTCTCGCCCTCCCTCATTCGTTTATTTCCTTTCTTTCTTTCTCTATTTACAGCTTCAGATGAAAGCGTTCAATGCAAAAGCACTCAGGAAATTCAATACTGTCCCAAATTCTCGTAGCCAGAAGTTTTTCCTCTTGCAGGATCTCTTCGGTTCCAGAAGCCGAGACAAACAGAGGCCTGGTCAGGGACACGTGATGCCACATCGTTTGGGCCAGTTTGCCCCCAGCTCCCTCCCCCACCCCCCTGCTCGACCCTTGTTGCCGACGAGGACTGCTTGTCTCTCAACGTGTACTCGCCAAAGGTCTGGAACATCGGTGACCTCACTTGGCATTTAGGAATCGTGTTTTGTGCACAGTCACTCAGCGCTCGCATTCACTTCTTTGTGAGAGCATCCTTGCATGCCTAGTTATGTGCGTGGGTTTGTATGTATAGACATATATACACGCATACTAATGTGCATGGTTGTTTGGTGGGATCGAGCGGTAGGGGTAGACATTTCGAACTTGTGTTTTCGTGCTGAGGCTCGCTATAGTACACAAGTACGATCACATAGATGCAGCGTGACAGAATTACGTTCCAAACACGTGATAACTTCACAAAGGAGAGTATCTAGAGCTGGTTGGTACATATGAATGCGTGCGTCTGTTTATGCATTAATACAGTGTTTGTCTGTGATACTGTGTTTGACAAGGGAGTGCGTGAACGAACGAACGAACGAACGAATCTAGATGGATGTATGGATTCCATTAATTGCAACTTTTTTTTGTCTTTGGACAAAGCGTCTTCCTGCCCCATGTGTTTGACGTGACACTCCTCACGTCTTCATTACCGTCTTTGTGTTAACAATGAGATATATCAGCCTGTGACAGCGCGCTTGTGTCTATAAATAGTTCTGCATACGGTCAAAGGCATTGCAGACGTCGAGAGGACGGCGACTAAAAATATCTCGCTTCCATGAATGTCATTTGCTAAACTTATGCAGTGAGCCCGGCTTGATGTTTCCGTTGCATTCTGCGTTCAGTCACGACTTATTTCACAGTCAGAAGGCGAATGACGTAACCGTGGAGACGAATGGATTTCCGGTCTTTTTGGCAAATGCCTGAGTGGCAATCTTAGGCCTACATGTCAGTTTCGAGTTTGGGTCAGTCTTAATTATCTACAATGTTTTTAGTCTACGACCTGCACTCTTTGCACTCATACAGTATAGATCTATGCAAATCGGTCGATGACGCACAGATATTTGCATGTATTAAAAATATTGCTAATAAACTATGACACTTGCAGTAATATATTTTATCATTTGGAAACATCGATTTTCAGACTTTAAAATTCTTAAGGAATTGTTATTGAAAACATTTAAATATTACATGTACTTACCGTTTTCTGTCGAATGTTGTTGCTGTAGTGTATGCACGAAATATAAAAAAAGCCTAATTCTGCGTGTCACTGCCCACTTTCGACGTCTCTGAACTGTATATTATTATCATTTTCTGACCTTGAATGAAATCCAAGATTTAGTAAATTCTCTGAACTTTCGGCCTAAATTATATTTAAAGAATCTTTTTCTACCAAACTTGAAAATTTCTTCCATCCGGCACCCATTTCTTGGGATTTACGTAAATTGTCCTGGTAAACAGGTACTCAGCGAAGACTGTCGGCAAGCCGAGACCAAATTTTAAAAACTTATTTAAAAGGAAGAATGTGTGTGTTACACAGAGAGAGAATGTGTGTGTGTTATAGAGAGAGAATGTGTGTTACAGAGAGAGAGAATGTGTGTGTTATAGAGAGTGAGAATGTGTAAGTTATAGAGAGAATGTGTGTGTCATAGAGAGAATTTGTGTGTTATATATATATATAGAGAGAGAGAATGTGTGTGTTACAGAGAGAGAGGATGCGTGTGTGTGTTATAAAGAGTGAGAATGTGTAAGTTATAGAGAGAATGTGTGTGTCATAGAGAGAATTTGTGTGTTAGAGAGAGAGAGAGAATGTGTGTGTTACAGAGAGAGGATGCGTGTGTGTTATAGAGAGTGAGAATGTGTAAGTTATAGAGAGAATGTGTGTGTCATAGAGAGAATTTGTGTGTTATAGAGAGAGAGAGAATGTGTGTGTTACAGAGAGAGAGGATGCGTGTGTGTGTTATATAGAGAGAGAGAGAGAATGTGTGTTATAGAGAGAATGTGTGTGTTATAGAGAGTGAGAATGTGTGTGTTATAGAGAGAATGTGTGTTATAGAGAGAATGTGTGTGTGTTATAGAGAGTGAGAATGTGTGTGTTATATAGAGAATGTGTGTTATAGAGAGAATGTGTGTGTCATAGAGAGAATTTGTGTGTTAGAGAGAGAGAGAATGTGTGTGTTACAGAGAGAGAGAGAGAGAGAGAGAATGTGTGTGTGTGTTATATATAGAGAGAATGTGTGTTATAGAGAGAATTTGTGTGTTATAGAGAGTGAGAATGTGTGTGTTATAGAGAAAATGTGTGTGTGTTATAGAATGTGTATGTTACACAGAGAGAGAATGTGTGTGTGTTATAGAGAGAGAATGTGTGTGCTATAGAGAGAAGAGAAGGAGAGAACAAACTGTACGAGAGAGACTGGGACTCTGTCGTTTCATGTCTTTCTGACTTTTGTCCGACGTCAGACAGAGCAGAAAAGCCCGCTGCTTCCGGTGATGGTGTGGATCCACGGAGGGGGGTACCGCTCAGGGTCGGGGGCTCGGTACAGCGGCGCGACGCTTGCATCACGGGGAGTCGTGGCGGTAACTCTCAACTACAGAATGGACGCTCTAGGTAAGACAGCACCAGATGTTCCACGACCTTCTCATGCCCGTGGGTGGGTACGCACGCTTGGTGTTTGCGTTTCGCCTTTTGGTCCGTTCTCTGCTTTGCGTTTTCCACTGACCACTGCTCCATGGATTAGTAAACATATCAGTTTGTGTCTGTCCGTGGCGCTGTCCAGGCTTTCTGTCCACGCAAGATGGCGCTAGTCCGGGAAACTTTGGACTTTTAGACCAGATCATGGCCCTTCGGTGGGTCAAAGACAACATCGACAGTTTCCATGGCAACCCTGATCAAATCACGATCTTTGGGAGCAGTGCAGGCGGTGCCAGCGTGTCTTTACTCAGACTTTCACCTTTAGCAAGAGGTAAAATATCAGATTTTCCTTCAAGCAAGAGGTAAAATATCCGATTTTATTTCAAGCGAGAGGTAAAATATCAGATGTTATTTCAAGCGAGAGGTAAATATCAACGTTTTGTCCTTAAATAGAGATGAATATTTATTTTTCATCTTTACGAGAAGCAAAAATCCAGCTTTCATCCGTAGGAGAGGTCGTAAGACACCTTTCAGACTCGACTCTTTCTCACAGTGAGCCTGACGTATGGGTCAGCAGGTGAGGTACGTCAGCCCCCCCCCCCCCCGCCTTAGTCATATGAGTGTATGAGGTCAAACCTTCTTTCCCCCCCCCTCCACTTCTTATTGTGTGTGTGTGTGTGCGCGCGCGCGCGATGGGGTAGGGCTGTGGATAGAGCAACGGACTATCCCGAGGAAGGTTGCTTGTTCGAATCCAGGAGTGGCCAAGGATTGTATCCTGGAGCTATATCCTGCAGTTAAGCATGGTGCAGACTCCATTCGGCCATCTCCCTGCACATTAAACCGCCTGTCCCACTGGCCATCTTACTGCAGCTATAAGCCTGGTGGTTGATTCAGTGCATATCTTAGTAACAGACTCCTCCCCAGTAAAGTGCGAATTCACCGCGAGTTGAAACCACTGTCCCTCTAACTTTATCTACCTTCCTCTTTGGTTGCAGGTCTGTTCAGCACTACTATCATCCAGAGCGGCGTGTCACTCAGCCCCTGGGCCGTGGGCCACCCTCTAGACCCGATTCCCCCTGCACAGTGGGCCCGGAATCTGGGCCATTATTTGGGGTGCGTCAACTACAGCACCCCGACTCTGCTTGCATGTCTCAGGGGGGTACCGACTACCGCACTGCTCAACGCCAGTGATGTTCTGCTGAGGGCGTACTCAGTGGGTATACTGTTCCTCTTGCTTTACCAATTGTTCGTCCTCTCCATCCTCCTTTGCTTCCTTCTGTGTATGCGCACGTACGGCACGCATCTCTCTTTCTCTCTGACTATATGTGTGTGAGCGTGCGTGCCTGCGTGCCTGCGTGCCAGCGTGCCTTCATCATATGACCTTTCAACGACAGCTTTCTACTTTCCTTGCTCAACCATCACCAATAAACATTCTCACGAACATTTAAAGCCAGCTGGTTGAAGTAATGTCATTCATCACGGTGATATTCCACTGTCTTATCGGGCAGACTGTCAGAAACGCGTTTTCAAATGTATGAATGGAGCAGTGCAGTGAATGCGTGTTTGCGTGTTCGTGTTTGGAAATTTTCAGACGCCCAGCCAATTACAGACAAACTGTGGATCTATTTCCGACTTTTAATGAAACGCAGGAGAAAATCAAATAAATGAATGGAGATAATACTCACTGTTACACCGTACAATATTCCAATAAACTCCACGAATAACACTCAGAAACATTATAATATATATCCATAAGCAGACACAAACACAACCACTGAAGGAATGTCGTTGATACTTGTGGAAGAAGTAATAATCCAGCTGACACAGTCCAGCTGAGTTCCAAACGTTCTGGTAGTTCCAGGGTTGAACAGTCCGAAACGTTAGTTCGTGCTCGAGCAAACGACGCGTTGTGGAACTGGGACGTAGGGGGGGGGGGGGGGAAAAAGCCGCCTGATGTTTACAATCCGAACTAGCTATGACTTGATGATGAATAACTATTTAGGGTCTTTCACACAGCATTCTTCAGTACATCGATCAACGAGTATACACCAAGTACTCAGTTTATAAGCGTAGAATAGACGACCAGTTGAAATCCCTTAGTTGGTTATTAAATGATTGTCAATCATTTTATGTAGATGTGTTGTATTCTGGCTTTCTGGAATCAGGGACAAACACGATAAAAAAAAATCCGCGGATTCCTACGTGGTCTGGTCGTGCTTTCCTTTGGCACTTCTGTGTGTCCGTAAGCCCAGTCGCTCTAGCGGACAGCGAAATCTGGTGACGTGCAGAACTTCAGAGCACCAACTCTGCGTTAACAATGCCTTTCTCTCGGGGAAGCGCCTTCAATACAGAAAACTCCGTTTCTGTAAATCGGCCAAGCGCTCGGGCTTGCAACCTTCCGCCAAACTTCGATTTCGCTATTTTTTTCCAGGTTTATTACCATAAGGCTCCGTTGCCTTTGATGGTTTCCTTCGGACTTAGTTGCCCAGTGTTCGGTGTCAACGGTTTCAAGCAGTTGCAACAAGGGAAGTTTCGTTGGGTCTACCAGGCTTAACATTCAGTCGGATCACGTGAAATTAAAATCCCATAACAGTCTTATTTTTCGAGAATGTTCTGGAAGGTCTGACCCTAATCAGCAGTTGTAAACTACCTTGCGAATTTTTATTTTTAAAACAGTGTGGAATGGGGATACACAGTGAAATTTCTGTCGAAGTGCAAGCTATAGCCTTGAAGTTCGAAAAGCTGACCTGCGGTTGAACTTTCCCGTTTTCTAAAAAAAAAATGTTTCATATGCTCGCTTAAGCGTTCCCGACACAGACAAGTGTTTTGTCTTTGTGAACACTCGCTCGTGCAATTGCTGTATTGCAGTTGCCACCCACCTACAGGACTTGGAAAACGGGTTGTTTATTCAAACAAGCAGCCCAGCCAAGAAGTCGCCCATTGTGTCTTCTGTTTTAAAAAAGGCATTTCTTTTTATTAACCGTTCCACCGCTTGGACTAGCTCTGATGAAGAGGACACAGACGAAAGAAAGAAAGAAAGAAAGAAAGAAAGAAAGAAAGAAAGAAAGAAAGAAAGAAAGAAAGAGAGAAAGAAAGAAAGAGGTCCCAAGAAATAAGGCATAAATGAGGAATTGACGTTTAACTTTTTTCCCCAAAAATTTCTGCATGCGCGTCAGATAATATTGGCGCAGCGGGAAAGGTTAACCCTGTTTTGCCCATTTGATGTGTGCTGGCGAGGCTTGCTGATAAGAAAAAAACCCAAACAAATAGAAAAGGCACAAAGTAAATACATGAAACTGATTTCGAGCGGAAGTTTAGGGTAACCGAAGTTCGGTGCAATCACGGGCGCTTTTCTTCCAACTATTAAAGATTCCATTAATGTCTTCATTTGTTTTTGAAAGATCTCCATGGGATAGTTATACGTTCGTTCGCTGAATTCGCGAAAAAGTTGTCTTTCTTCTGAAAAGTCCGTCTTTTCTCTGTTGTGTGCTCACCTCTAGCTCTTTTCCTCGTCCTCCTCGTTCTCTTCTCTGTCTGTTCTCATCCTCCTCTTTCTCCTCGTCCTTTTTGCCCTCCTCTTTCTCCTTGCCCTCGTTGTCCTCCTAGCTCTCCTCGTCACCTAGCTCTGCTCGTCTTCCTTGCCCTTCTCGTTCTCCTTGCCCTCGATGTCCTCCTAGCTCTCCTCGTCACCTAGCTCTGCTCGTCTTCCTTGACTTCTCGTCCTCCTTGCCTTCCTACCTCATTCTCGCCCTCCTCGTCCTTGTCTTTCTATTTTTGACATCTCTGCAGGGAAAGAGGGAAGACCAAATAATTTTCAAGCCTGTAGTCGAGAATATATTTGGGGTTCTGCCGGACCTGCCTGCTCAACTTCTTAGAAACAGCGTGACCAACGACGTTATTTCTGTCAGAGGATTTACCAAAGATGAGTATTCAAGCTTCATGCTCGGTAAGTGTTATTGTTTCTCGCCTTTATTCTCAGGGAAACATTTCAGTTACAAACTCTACCACGTGAATGTGTTTTTGATGCTATTTTATTCAACACTGTTGATCGATCATCAGCCTTAATTTCATTTTCAAATATGCACGTTGAAATAGTTTTACAGTCATAAATGAGTCTTTCAGAATTGTACTTAAAATTATGTTCTGTATATCTGTACTCGCATAACTTGGACAGGTGTAGTTTTTTTCTGCAATCATCTCTCTTTCTCTCTTTCGATCTGTCTCCCCCCACCCCCTTCTCTGTCTCTCTTGAAATGGGCTTTGCGCCTTATCAGTAAAGTGAATCAATGAGTCAGCGAGTCAGTCAGTTAGTCAGTCAGTCTCTGCATATCCCTTGGTCAACGGACCGCCTCGGTGGTCTAGATTCCGAGGTGGGAGGCCGGTGATTCGCGCCCCGGCCGAGTCAAGCCTCAGACTTAAAAACTGGCAATCTAGTAGTTGCCCTGCCGGACGCCTGGCACCACAGGGAACAGTACTAGGACTGGTTGGCCCGGTGTCAGTATAACGTGACTGGGTGGGACTGAAGCCTGTGTTGCGACAGTAGTCCCACGTGTGGCATCACGTAAACTTGTCTAACCAACCCCGTCCTGATATGTACATAGTTTGCGGCGGCACACACACACACACACAAAAACAACAAAACCCAGCCAGCTCTTTGTGAACCATTTGTCCATTTCACACCAAACAACCCCACTGGTCGTAGAAAAAATGGAGATAGGAACGAAAGAAGGACGGACAGACGGACGGACAGACAGACGGACGGACGGACGGGCGGAAGGACACAAAAATTATTGCTTAATATGTGACATTTTGAAGACCTGTGGCGGTCAAGTCCATCTGTGCTCTGTCTCAGACTCCTCGCTGGCGGACTTTTCACGACAGAGAATTGAAGAGTTCATAACGAAGCTGGCCCGCAGGAGCTTCCCGCGTGACCCGGATGCAGCTGCCAACGCCATCATCAGCCGCTACATCAGTCGCCAGCAGGTCACCTCCGCCGAGCAGCTGAGGGCAGCAGAGCTCAAGGTTCGTTGATCGGTCACGTGACCTGCTGTTCCTGGTGGGGCGTTTCCATAGTTTCGTAGCTGTGCCTGTGCTCTTAACGAGATGTCCGAGCATGGCGGACGCTGTTGTTAATGCCCGGTACGAAGAACGAACGCTTGACGTGCAAGCCAGCCTCTGCCTGCACATTACCGAGATGCAGTTGTCACGGGTTTAAAATGTTACTGTGAAGAATATCTGTACAACGTTACTTTACCTAGGCGATTATACGGTAGGATTGTCTCCAAGACAATAAGAGCCGCCGGTTCGAATCTTGCACATTCTTTGTCTACGTGCACTCCTGCTTTCTCCACATTTCCGGAACCCCCTGCCTCATTCCTCATCCCCCCCCCCTCCCAGCTGTGAGACACGTTTCATTATTGAAGCGGCGTTAAGCAGCCAAACCAATAACCAATAACCTCGCCGATAAACAGATATCACTCCGGAACACGTACGTTGTGGAAAAGCTGATCGTTTGTGAATCACGTGACCTGCTGATGAGGTGAAGAGCAAATGGACCGTTGTACACACATACCGTACCTTACTGATCTGAAGAGTGGTAGAAAGGGCTGATATTAACGCCTCATTTTTCGCCGCTTGTCTGGTATCTCTGTCAGAGACTTGTCCTCGTCCCAAAATGTGAGTTTATGAAAAGGAAAAAATTAAGCACCTCCTGAAATCCTCTCCTTTTACTCAACACGTACGTTTCTTCGTTGTGTACATCAATGTATTGAATGATTGTTCTATGCACATTCTGGGACCCTGCCTTTCCTGGCTAAATGTAGCTATGCGTGTTTGAAACTCCCTGCACTGAAGAGATTACAGTTTTAATTTATCCTATTAATTGTTTGCACAGAAGAATTCACACTATGCAGTGTGGTTCCCAAATATTGAGTTAAAACTCACTGGAAGCCATATCAGCACTTCGCGACCAATTTTAGGTCTACGATAAAGTTATTTTAAACAGAGGATGTTAATATGACCTAGTATTTCACCCTGCAGCCAGGTACTTTAATTATTAGGTAAATAGTAATGCTTTTTGATTCAGTCAAAAATTAAGGTCGTTTTGTATGCCAGAGCATAAGAATGAACACAAAGCACAGGAGTATTTGTGTCAGTAAAACCACTCTATTGCTAGTATTGAACTGTACTGGAAAGCTACTTAAACGTATCGCGATCTCGAATTCATTTGCAGACACTCACAGACTTCTACATCGTTGCACCAACAGTTATCGAAACAAAGGCAGCGTTGGAAACTTCTGGACGCGGGAAGGTGTATTTGTACCAGTTCACTTATCGTGCTACCAACTATGGCGTACCCTTCTGGGCAGGTACTGACACAGCACAGGGACGTTTTGATGAAGGGTTAAGGGAAGGTGTTGAGAGGTTTATTTTGTTATCAAATCTGGCTTATTCTCAGTAAGTTCAAGATTAACAAAAAGGGTTTCCCTACCAGGTGAAGTAAAACTTCAGCAGAAAGACGCCAGCAGCCTTTAGAGACAGTTCATGAGTCTGTAGCCTTCTGTATCTAATTGTCAACGCCATAATGATGGCTTTACATGGCTCTGCCGAATCGTATGAAAGCAGCAACAATCCAGCAACGTGCATTCAGGACTTTGTTTGATTTTGATGAAGATTATCTTCCCAATGAGCTTCTCCTGCCTGAGAATTTAATAAAGAGATCCGTTTGCAAGAAAGAATATTCGATCGTATTTAAAAAAAATCAAATTAGACTATTTGGCTTCTTTCTGACTGCTTGGTGCATATGCCTCACAAGTCACGATCGCAAACACACACACACACACACGCACGCACGCGGGCACGCACACACGCACCCACACAGCCTGGGTAGTTCTGATTAGATCTCCGGAGACTACAACCGTCGGAATAATTTGTGATGTTACCCGAACAATCTCGACTGTTGATACAACAGCATTAATCCTTCCCTGTCTCTTGCCATTTCAACCTATTTTTCCTGTATTAAAGGTCTGACACGAGTTCACTGAATTATTCAATGTCCGACACTATTTTTATTGTTCGGCTCTAAGGGCATGCGACGGTTTAGAGCTGGAAAGTATGTCTGCTTATGGCGTTTAATAATAGAATCTACAGTAAACAAAGGTAGTGAAGCAATACTAATATGTTCAGATTCAGATGAGCACATATATTGTCTCCAGGTGTCCCTCACGGATCGGATCTGCCCTTTATGTTCGGAGATCCGCTCCAGCTAGAAGCTCAGCAGTGCGGGTCTAGGTTCAACTGGACAGCTTCCGACGTGCTTGTCTCCAACAATATCATGACCTTGTGGACAAACATCGCAAAGTTTGGGTAGGTAATCTGTCAAGCGGTTAAAAACCTAAAAGTCACAAAGGGAAACGTCATGTAACACAAATCGAGCACAATATTGTTTTGCTTCGCTACGCACTGAAAGACATAGATGTCTTAGCTTAGGTAGATGTTAGATAAGACAGAGAAATGAGCCTAAATATTAAATTCACAAATATTAAATTCCTATAGCACGTTCTTTACCTAGCATCTACTAAACCAGTGTTTCTAATTCATATTCGACTTTGTGCGACCTGTCTCATGTAATGAGTTTGTTACCTAGTTTCGGCGCGAGTTACTGCTGTGAAACGTTACAACAGAATTTGTTGTTGTTGTTATCCAGGCTCTGTATGCATGTAAACTGTACTAAACTTACTCCCGAATAGCGATTTTTTTCTGTCTTGAAAATGCTGTTTTGGCGAACTTGGAAAAAGCGTTTCGCTCTTCGGACGACCGAATTACTGAATTATTACCGAATAACAATGGAAAATAAGCTATTCGGATTTCGTGTACGGGGAATTTCAAGGGTCTTTTAAGATTCTTATTCCTGTCATGGGGACTATTCTGGAATAAGTAACGTATTCGGTTTTCTTACATACGGGGCCTGCAGTGTGCAGTCAACTACATAATGCAGTCTCTGTGCTCTAATACCTAGATATTGTGCAAGAACAAAGGTTTGCGTATTCAGAAAGAGGAGAGGACGTGATATAGTGTTTGGGAGGATGAGTGACATATGCACTCATGTGGCGCTTCTGTTTTAAGAATGTAGCAGGATTTCGTGCGACACCCTGTTTGGTCTGTGGGTGTCATCTGTTTGCCATTGAATTGTGACTTTTCCCTTTTTTATTGGTGACTTTACACGGATATTTTTTTCCCGTGACTTTGGCCTTCTAAGTATCTGTGATTCATAAATCTGATGTCAACTGCTACATCTACTTCAGAACGTATAACAGTATTGAAAAAGATTTAAACAATGTTTAGATTTTCTGCATTAGTATCAGTAGCGGTAGCAATTACAGTAGAATCAATAAGCATCAAGGAACGTCTGATTAGAGAACCATTCTGTAGTGTACGATCTCATACTGTCTGCAGTAGTTGTCATTGTTGTGGCTTCTGATACTGCGCGAAAATGTCGTTTTCGCAAAGAGGAAACGTACGTGCGTTTAAGAGACACATAAGCACGTTTTCTCTTTACGTAAACGCGCGAAAGGGCGCGCTGTGACAGCTGTGAATTACTGGCAGGAACCCGACCCCCAGCCCACTGAACGGCACCACTTGGACTCCGTACGACCTGGCGCGCCAAGAATACGCGGAAATTAGCACCTCTCTGGTCGTCAAAGAGCGCTTGAAAGAGGATCTTGTACAATTCTGGACCGATCTGTTTTACAAACATGGCTACCTTGACAGCCGCACGTCTGCCAAGAACTCTGCTCATCAGATTTCACTACGTTATGTGCTAGCTGTTTGCAGTGACTCGTGTGTATTAACGCTCATTTTGACTAGTTTTAGCGCACACGTTCTTTCCATTCTGTGTCTGATTTTACATTTCTGTGTTTGACTGTACTTACAATTGCTAGTTGAAAATTTTTATTTAAAATATGTAGGATACGTTCTGAGAATAAACCAAGTTAAGACACTTAGTATTAGGTCTGGCTAAGAAATTCGAAAAGCTAGACTCATTACTTACTGTTCACGATACAACATGGGACATTGAGCAAGAGGGGCGGCCTTCACTCACAGAATTTTAATTCATATGACTGCTGTTCACTTTGTTAATTCCAGGCTCGTCACAGTTCCCCAGCACCACACCCTACATCACAGAGCTGCATGTTCCAGCACACACCTAGCACTCAGTTTTTTAGTCTATAGATCAGTTTACTTATTTACAAATCACTCATTTCTTCTTGAGCACCTTCCCTTCTGCACAACCCTGCATGTACTTTAAATGTTTCGTCATAAATTGTTTCCGTATCTCATTGTCATGGAAGTAGCGTTCTGTCATTACCCTCTGTCATTTTTCATTTAGAATAAACTGAACAAACGAATGACTGAATGAAGAATGAAAGGATTAATGAAATTTCAGAGTGAATGAAAGCTTGAACGAACAGCGCTTTTCACCAGCACGTCGAGAACCTTGTCCAACACTCGGACCCTGTCTGCAGCTCAAGGATCTGTGTGCAGCACTGTTTACAGGACCGGCTGAAGGCTGTTAGAGCCTTTGTTGCTGACTTGGCATCAAAAAATGATTGATTAATTTCACATGTGTCACTTCATTCATGTTCAAATTTTCAAATTGAAACATGCCCACCCATAAAAATTCCTTCCTAAGTGGTTTTTATCACGTTCTGATATATCTTTTGGAATGAATACAACAAAACCTCAAGACGTGCGACGAAACAGCTCATGTTTATTTACTGAATGAGACGATATTATTTACAAATATCCTGCATGTTTCTGGGTCCAAGTTCAACATCAGTCAATGCATGGGGAAGCGAGAGGTGCGAAGGGTAAAAACTTAATGGCTGTGTGGCAGAAACCAAAAACTGAAAAAGGAACACAAAAATCAAGCTATGTCCAAATGCTGATAACAAACTCACTTTATTCAAAGGCTAACATGGGCACACCAAAAAGATGTTCTCAGTTCTTCAGCAAGCCCAATAAAACATGAGGACTACAAAAAGATGTATTGCACACAAGCTCGATGAACTAGACCAAGCAGTTTCAGAAACTCTTGAGCACATACCAAATTATGACTGGTTAATTGATAAATGATACACTTTTCTCAGGCTTACCTTCATTTTCTTCACAATTTTTTGTAAGCTATGAAAACAAAATAGAACAAGGCCATCAACAAAAGTGTTTTGGCTGCTTTCCTCTGAAGATAAACAACAGGGGCCATGCTACAAAGTCTGAAAAAGGATTCAAGTGGAAATGTTGGACCCCTGTCATGTCATGGAACAGTCACTTACCTTGTAATAGTAAATAGACATCTGCTTGAAATATATCTCCCTTTCTAATCCAGTTTTCAAGAAAATAGAACTCATGCATCTAAATGGTGCTTATATCTAACTGAAAGCAGGTTGTCACATAAAAAAAAGCTACTTATCTTCTCTAGACAGCAGAAGTCCTAAGAAATTATATTATAAAATGCACTTTCATATTGAAAAAGCAGAAAAAGCTTCACACCGATTGTTCCTTCAAATATGTATGCATGTAATCATTGCATAGGTAAGCATGTATGTACAAACAAATTAATCCTTATATATATATATAGTTTCACAGCAAATTTTAAACCTCCAATAGATTTAATAGATTAGCTTGTCAAAAGAGAAAATTTTTGTCAACTACCAGTAAACTGTTATTTCCAGCTAGGAAAAAACCTATGAAAGTTCCATCCCAATTCAGTTTTTGAAAGACACACTTGCTATTTTGAATTTAATTTTTTAATACCTTTATGACAATGCATCTTTTTTATGTTGCCAGGCAGCACTAATACTAATAGCAAAAATTAACAGATATCTTTTTAAAAAAAATAACATGCACTTCAACAAATGAATGCACTATGCACTATGTGCAGCTGCTGTATATTTAAAAAAATTATACTTTACTGGAATGGAAGAGAAACACAACCCATGAAAAGACAAAGTACTGGTAGTCACAATCATCTACATTTCAGACATGCAGAAAACAAGCTCACAACACTCAAACTTTCAAATAAATGGCAGAAACTGTCCAGGTACATATCCAGATACGAGACAATAAGTCAAAGACAGTTTTTTTTAAAAAATCCTTTGAAAGACACTGACAAATATGTTTTCTAATGCAATACCATGCTTTTTTCTATTTACAAAAAAATGAGGAAATGGAATGATGCAGGTAAGATAAAATCCAGATTAAGACCGAACAGCAACAATAAGAAAAGCCCACTGAAGACAAATGGAGTAATAAAGTCAGTAAAATATGATCACAACTTCTGTAGACTGACACAACAACACTGCTGAAAACAGTTCCAGTAGACAAAGCTCATTGCATGGTATAAATACAAGTGTTTCAATTCTCTTTACAGTAACTTATACTGCTTTTTGCAAACCACATAAATGAAGTTCTTTGTCTCTGTAAAGTGAACATTGCAAAGCTATACATGAACTTATTACAGATCTCACTGACAAAGGAATATGTACATTCTCAAACTTGATCCATAAACAAGGAACATCATACAGCTCCACAAATTATGATTTGAGTAATTATCACATACATTTGATTTAACAAAGCCACAATGAAGACAAAAACTGGAAGAACCTTCACAAAATCTAGACAAAAACTCTGGACACAAGGTTTCATAAAACAACTGATGATAAGTATATAGGCTACATGTAGGAAGGTGGCTGTACATATGCTTTATGCAGGCAGAGTTGATAATGCTATGCATAGAGGCCCAGTCCTGTCACTTTCACCAAAGATTACTTCCCATGTGGGTTACCTCAACATCAACGTCTTCAATGGATTGATTCCTTTGATTTTAACATTTTGACATTTTAATAGCATGAGCTTAAATTCATTATTTTAAGACATTTGAAAAAAAACATACATTTTGATTCATCTGAAATAAAAATCATTACTTCAAAATAGATTCTACCCATGACATGGAATTTGACCAAAGAACAAAAAATTACTTCTAGTGAAGCAAAATCTTTCAAAGGATGAAATTTGCAGTTTTTAAGAAACCTACATCTGGGACCCACTACAAAGGCATGACATCACCCCATCAACAGCTTTGGGTAACTGGCCTCCTATGGCAACACTGCTAGGAAGTAATCTTCCTAGGCGCAGGGACATAAAATCTGTAATAAATTCTTTTTAAGAATATTAATTTGATAAAAAAAAAAGAATCGGTACTCTTGGGCAATACCCACAAATGAATTATTGCAAAGTCTGAGCCGAACTAATAGAAAGACCTTGCTAGATAAAACAGTTTAAAGCTTTAAACAAATATTTTGTCTATTATGAGTGATGGCAACAATCCTGAAACTAGTGATCTGGTTGCTCAAGTAACCAAAAGGTTTACACAAGTGACCAAAAAAAAAAAAGTTCCCCACTCCTGGTGATTACAGGAACTTGCTAGTCATTATTGTGAAAGGGCTGTAGATGTTTTTCCCCAGGTAACACTATTGTGAGAAGTGCTGATAGCCAGAGCTTGCTGTCAGAAATTTCATGGCTGTACACTACGATGGATGAACTCAAGATGGGTCATTCTGGCCCCAGTCTACTTTTCTTGCAGGAACGATGGAGAAAGGTACAGATTACCATCTTTGCAATCAAAGCCCCTTAGAACATGGAGAAAGGTACAGATTACCATCTTCGCAATCAAAGCCCCTTAGAACATGGAGAAAGGTACAGATTACCATGTTTGTAATCAAAGCCCCTTAGAACATGGAGAAAGGTACAGATTACCATGTTTGTAATCAAAGCCCCTTAGAACATGGAGAAAGGTACAGATTACCATCTTTATGTGATCAAAGCTCCTAGAAATGATGGACAAAGGTACGGATTACTGTATTTATGTGATCAAAGCCCCTAGAAGTGATGGACAAAGGTATGGATTACTGTAGTTATGTGATTAAAGCCCCTCTGGAAAGGTGGCAACCCTTCATGGGAGGTATTGCTCTGTAGTCCACGCATCATGACAACACAGGATGGCAAATAAGAAGTGCTTGATGCGGTTACGTACACATAAGACTTTTAAAGCATTTTTTTTTCACTGCATGATATAACATTTTCTCTGTCTCTCTGCAGCTCTCAGCACCACAAGGTTTCACATACCCTTGAACACTGCATGGAATATAATGTCTGACACTACAGCCTTGATCCCATCTGAACAGAGGTGGG
The DNA here is from genome assembly GCA_004794575.1 of Lanistes nyassanus. NCBI lineage: Eukaryota > Metazoa > Mollusca > Gastropoda > Architaenioglossa > Ampullariidae > Lanistes > Lanistes nyassanus. The sequence continues at coordinate 159,331 of SMGT01005764.1, forward strand.
TGCTGTCCTGACTACTGCTCACTTGACATGGCCAACAGCTGCAGTATGAAATTCTTAACAGCACCGTATCACCATAACAGCAAGGACAGTGCTCTGTCTGTCTCTGTGTCTGTGTGTGCATACATGCATGCATGTCAGTGTGTGTGTAAGAAAGAGAGAGAGGGGGTGTTCATAGTATGCGTACTCATGCTGCAGGCCACACCTGCACGAGTGATCATGCATGGAAGCAGGCACGGACCCAGGACCCTGGCAGTACAAACGGAAGATTGTTTTTCAGGCAGAGTCCCTTCTTGCAGGTGGTGACAAGAATAGAACAGAAGAGGCTGTCTGGTGAGGTTCACAAATGTTTGCGACACTGTAGCACGTTGCGTCCACTCTGTGCATGTTCAATGAGCTGAACATTAAAGTCTGTAGCCAATAAAACCTCCTTCACGCAGCCAACATAATTTGTGGTGAACAGGTTGTCTGTTCCCTCAGCCACATTTGGCATTCCTCCTGTTAATTGGAAAAATGTTGAACAAATTGAACAAATGTTGTAGTTGTTCGTAAAACAGAATTTTATCCGTCTTCTAACAAATCTCATGCTTATAATAAGGTAAGAAAATATTTAGCTCAAGATAGACATACCTTATACCAAGGGAGTTTTTATACAATAAAAAATATATAAACATATTATTAAAATGTTTTTTCCACTTAATGGTTTTATGCCTTTGCCTTTCCTCTGTAACTGGTGAAACCGATCAAGAGGCAAGTGAAACCATGTTAGATAGGTTAAAAATGAACCGTGAAGTCACAAGGGTTAGCAGAATACACCAAGGCATCCTAGCTCTATGTTCTGCACATCCTAATCAGCAAAGAACAGACAAAACGTCATCAACTAACCCAAGTACAATATTCTGTTTGTGTTCAGCATGGTGTAGCTTCCGGGAGAACTGCCCTCCACAATCTCTCGCGAGTCCACCTCCATGTAGGCATCCTGATTGTCTCTGTGGCACACCAACACCACCATCATTATCTCTGCCTGTGGCTCAAGTTCTTTCATCATGTCTAAAAAGATGTCTTGATAATGTACCTAAGGACTATCCTTATGCAAAGACCAGCTCCTCTACCTTGGTTTCATGTCATCAGAAAACGTGGGTACACATCAGCATAAACCTATCTTTCAGATATGTTAAGAGACGAAATTTTGATAAGTATGGCTGAGAAATTGCCTTTGTATCCAAAGCCAACAGCAAAACAAAGATGCACAATGAGGGCTGGGTTGGGTGAATACAAAACAAAGATGCACAATCAGGGTTGGGTTGGGTGAATACAAAACAAAGATGCACAATCAGGGCTGGGTTGGGTGAATACACAACTAAAGATCCTCATTACAAGGTTTGCCTGCACCTCCTTATAAAGCAGGTTATGTTCTCTGAGAATACATTTCCTTGCTAAGATGGAGAAACTGGAAACTGTTAGAAGATAAATAAACGAAAAACCAAGTAAACACTAGTTGCCCTGTTTTACAGTTCACCACAGTATTTTAAATGCTTTTTTTTGAGTGGGCATAAAACAAATGACTGCAGCTTTGAGTGAAAAAATGTAGATAACAAAGGAAACTGGGTGAAGCTAACAGACTTTGTCTCTTCGAACTTGGCCCAGTTTCCTTTATTTAATGCTTTTTCGCTAGATCTTCCATCCCAGCATGTCTCTATTTCCCACATAACACGACAAAGAAGGCTCGAGTACCTCTGAACCCGCACAAAATGCCATTGACCATCAAAGAGGCGTGAATCGTTGTAAGCGATTAAAGCTTTGCCACTGCCCAGGTTGTAGTGAAGCTGAAGGCTGCCCTCCACAAAGCCCAGTGTCACAAAGTCACTGTTCGTGGTCATCACATCCTGTCCGCTCCACAGCAAAAGGCCATTGCGCCCCTTAGGTCTTATGTGCAACTGAATGTCCATTCTGTTTCCTGTGATTCTGCAAACAGTAAGAAAAATCTTGTTTTTTTTTACCTCCAGCCACTGCCACAGCTAAATATTACTAAGACCATCTGTAAATGCAGAAATTACCACCGATACAGAATTAAAAAAAAAACCCTGATCCTGACTGACCAAAATGTAAAAAAAAAAAAAGCCCCCCCAAAAATCTCAAAATCAT
>SMGT01005764.1:173750-196121 GCA_004794575.1 Lanistes nyassanus
GTTCTAGCCTGTAGTCATCCGATAGCTCCTTCCCGATCTGTAGCGTTCAGTCTTGTTATTCTTCTGCTGCTGACAGGTAGTCTGGGAGCGTGCGAGCATCGACTTTTATTGCTAGTGGATGGTGCCCTCTGTTCGCAAAATAAATTCTAGTCTTGCTGCTTTTGTTCACGCTACACGAGCGAATACCACTGTCCGAATTTAGCGCGCCAGAAGGGACACATTTTTTGCGCCATGCACGTCATTATCAAGGGCTACACTCAACAGACCATGCGACCTCATGTCAACCCAATTTTTATTGCATTATACCCGAATGCATGAAAGGTGACTACTCCTTTCCCGTGTGGCAATTTGCGTTTTTTTTATTGGGGGGGGGGGGTGAGTATGATAATGAGCGAATGACTGTGTATATTTGTGTGTTTGTGTGCGTGGACCATTCGCGTGCAGGCTAAAGTCAGTTACAAGAACTATCGGCCGTTTTCAGAATCCAGAGAGAATTGCATAAGCCCTGCAAATTACTATAGCTACTGCTGCAGCAAAGTACGCCACACCATGTTCAAAAAGAATGTGTACATATTTGTCCGGATGGGCCACTCCTTAGGGAGACTTTATGACCTTTTACTGCAGTCTTACTTTACAGACTTAAGACTTAATATACGTACGTTTCAAAAAGTGGTGGTGATATACATTTCATGTTTCAGAAGGTGTGGTATACTGAAAAGTATTCGTCCCATGTTTCAGAAAGTGAGGTATACTGAAAAGTATTCATCCCATGTTTTAGAAAATGAGGTATTCAGAAACTGCACGGTAATTGTTAATATACACCGGGGGTAATTCCATGTTTCGGACACTGGGAGTAATATTTAGCGTACTTTCTGCATTCTGTTCCTTCACCGACTTGCTATCACTGTACCCGAATGCATGAAATCTAACTCCTTGCCCGTGTGTCAGTTTGCGTTTCTTTTGATTTTGAGTGTACTTCCCTCTCTCCTTCCGTACGTTGACACGTGTGATTCAGCCTTTAGCTGAGACAATCACAAAAGACGGATGACCTTGCCGGGTTTTGTTCTGTTCACACGTGCTGCTACCTACTTTTCGCTGCGCTTTCTCTCCCATCCCTACCCTCGACAAAATATCCGTTACGGCCTGCTAAGCATGAAATCTGTGGTTGCAGCAGTCTGCAGTTCGCCGATCAGCCTGGTAACCAGGCAGCCCGTTTTATGCGCACACGCACTCCGGCAGTAATACATCATAAAAGTGTCCAATGGCAGCGCGATAATCAAACGGCCCTCCAGAAAGCTCCAAACAACGCTGGGCGGGTCTCACGTTCTGTCGTCTTGGCATCGGCCATGGCGCGTCCTTGTGCCCGGTAAACTGCACCCCCTCCTCCCCCATCTCCCCTAAAGGCCACCTTTTCCCCCCGAGCCATTTTCTTAGCTAGACTCGGCCCGTACCTTATCAGGCAACATCGTCCTTCACCTGCAGACGTGCCGGCCTGACAAGCGTCGCTCGTTGGGCAGTTTGCCTCCACACCCCCACCAGTACCAGTAGCACGAGTGGTACCGGCGCTTGCATCTTTCTCCTTTCCGTCTACTAATGTCAGATGTTGAGCTGTCCGTGCTGGTGCTAGCTGGCAAGAAAATGCAACCGGTCACTCAAGCTGCCTGGGACAAGTAACGTGAACGTTTGCATCTGCGTTTATTTGGACACACGAGCTGAGGCGAGCCTGGGTCAATCTCGGTGATTTTTGGCTGCATAGTTATGTAAGGACATGAGAGAAACGAATGGCCATTATATGCAGCCCTGCCCCCGGCGGCCCTCTCAACACAGGTAACGGATTGCCAGACGTGACACAAATGCTGAATGCCTTTTACTGGGAAAATCGGTTAAAAAATAAAAAACATATCTTCCCAGAAAATTCGCGTGTCGCCGATGCCCGCAAACCTTACCCATCCGCGATGACGGTACTGAGCCGTGTGCTGCAATGCCAGCATGTCCTCCCAGAAGTAACAAACCTCTGGAATATTGACCTCACGCTGACAATCCCGTCGCCCATTATTTTTAAATTGGTCCTTTGTGTGTGAGTAACGCCCGTCCCGCAGGGTCTGACTGAAGTTGAATCACGACAGCCGCAAACTAGTCTCGCCGTCTGCGACAAAAATCAGATTGAATCGAATGATCCGTGCCGCTCATGATTTCTGCTGAAGTCTCGTTGATGGGAAAGCTGTAAAGGAAATCTCGATTGCACTTGGACCGAAATATTTGTTGCAGAAAGTCGGAACGACTATGTAGGACTGGCAATTCCCCAGACTTTGTCCAGCTCGTGCGATACTGCCATTATCCCCAAGACAAGCGCGTGAGCACATTATGATCAAGAAATCTGAGAAAGCAGCCGCGACAGCAGGAGACAATGAAGATTAGCTGCCCTTACCTTCTTCGTCTGACTCCACTGCAAACGACTCTACGGCAGGACATTGCAGGTCGCGAAATAATTTTTCGCACCTAGATTAGGGGACCGACTCCCATCCAATGGAAGCGCTTGGGAAATATGCCTCATAAGTCATTTATGATCTGTAAATCAGCGAGATGCAAAGTTTCTTATAGCTATAATGAACGTATTTTGTTGACGTGGTGCAGAGCCGAATGGTAAAAGAGTAGCTCTAGAACTTGAACACTAGATAGTTCAATTCTCCTACTTTCATACCCCCACTCCCCAAACACATGCATTTACCCCCACCCCTTTTTTAAATAAATAAAAAAAACGTTGTTCGGGGAGCGTGTAGGTTTAAAGTTTAGGTAAAGATTTGTTTAACGAAAGCAGCACCTACTTTGTATGGTACTAGCGCACTAATCACTACTAGTACTACTTTGTGTACTACTTAGTAAGTAGTATTATTATCGTGTAGTATACTAAAGCAATAGTATGAGTAGTAGTAGTACAATTTGTACGCATGTAGCCTATTGCCGATAGTTTCTGGCAAACTTTCGTATTCTGGTTGGCTGAATCCTTTGTGACGTACGAGCATTTCCCAAGCGCTTCCACTGAACAGGAGTCTATATCGCCTACTCGAGGTGCGAAAAATAATTTCGGGTCCAGCTAGGCTGCCAGGCTGCTGCTGTCTGCGGCAAGACGGTCGTTCTACCAGTCTGCCGACGGATTTTCGACGATACGTCCTGCGTCCAGGCGGCCACACGGTCAGCGATTTACTGCGCGCCGCTGAAATTGCCTTTCGGCCCGTGCCATACTGTCCAGGGACGACAGGGTTTTTTGTTTGTTGAAAGAACTACGGGTGGTAAAAATGGGTCGTAAGGTCAAAACCCCTAAAATCCGATATAAGACCCCAGTCGTCAAGAAATAGTTTTGATTTGAATATTTCACGCCTGTAAAACTCGCCTCACCCGTCCAAGTTCCCAGTCTTGAGTTTGCCACTTTCCTGATAACGAAAACTGCACGAACAATCAATTACCCCTCCACCCCGCCTCCTCCTATTTCCCGCTGTCTGCAATCAGGTGGTCAATGGCGCTTGGGCCAGCTATCTGTAACATTTTCAATTTCAGCTGCACGGGGCGACACGGCTTCCTGGATTTTGAAGAAAACGCCGATTTCCGTTTCACCCGGTGTACCTAATGAGGGATTTAATGGGGTGATTCTCAATTCAAGGCTGAATAAGCTGGACGATGAGGTGTGCAGCAAGAAGTAGGATCTCACTCCCTGCACCCAGTACACACGCGCACGCCCACACACACATCCTCTCTCTCTCTCTCCGTGTCTTCCACTCGGTGCGACGAAAAGGCTATTTTCTATCGACTGACAATAGAAAACGTGGCTTGAACAAAAGAATCTCCACTCGGTATCTTTTCTGGTTGTTTTGTTGCAGAACCATCGGATATTCTCGAAAAGCGGACATTTAAACCCCACAGGGAAAGCAGATTATCGCGCTGCCCTCGGCGTCTAGAAGCAAAATATCTTCTCTTGCGATGTGTCATCCATTACCAACCATTCCACTGTTGTGGTGGTGGTGGTGGTGGTTATTTAGAGGAACAGTGCTTCCACCTTGCGATGATTTCGCACAATGGGGGATGGGGTCCTATTACTAAGCTATGCACTGAAAGAACCACCAGACTGATGGCTACAGTAAGATGGCCAGTGCGGACAGACAGTTTAATGTGCGGGGAAAGGGCCGAATGGAGTTTGCACAATGTATACTCCAGGAAATAATCCTTGGCCACACCAGAATTCGAACCAGCAGCCTTCGATCTGCTAGTCCGCAGTACTACCAACTAAGCTATCCACTTTTCTTTCAATTATTGGTTTATAAAGGTTTGGAAATTACACCTACGCTGATATTTTATTTCATTTTAATTTATACTTTATTTTGCTTTATTGAAAACAAAACGTACCAAACCTCTCACTCTTCCTCTTACTACCCCACTCCCCCCCCCCCCACACACATTTTCTAGCATCCATACCTGTCTATCCTTTTATTTAGACATCTTATAGACTGGCGACAGGGGGGTTGGCAGGGAAATCTCTCGACGCAGAAGCAATTACCACCTATCTCGCATCCGCCCGCAAGCCGCACACGCTCCTGAAAACGTTCACCACGGGTGGTTCCCCTTCTCATGGTGGAAGGGGTGGTGGTGGTGGTGGTGAGGAATGGGTGGAATCGGCCCGTCCGTCCTGTCGCAACAGCCATTTCTGTATCCAAGTCTTGCACAACGAAATGGCGCCAACAATCAAATTACGGGGCGGGCAGAGAGACACGCTGACGCTGCACAAGTGCTGGCTTTCGAGCTCTGCAGCTCCGAGGGGCCGCGGGATATTCTTCTGCTGCGCGATCCTCTTCATCCTCCCCGTCAGTCTTCACCTCCCTCTACTGCCCCCTACGCATGCGCGGTCAGTGCGGAAACCCACAGACCCCTAAATATAGCATCATAGCCTCAACCCGCACCCGTTTCAGTTAGCGCGGTGGGGCGTTGGTTGCAGTATTAGTTTACAGTCTTATTTCCTCTCTGCATCAAGCACCCGCCCCACCCCGCCCCACCCCATCCAAACCAAGTCTGCATGCCCACTCGCACTGGATTTCCCCAGGGGTCATAAATACTAGATGGTCACGTGACATCCCATGTCCGCGCACTATGCATGTCGCATTAGCGAGCGATCACATTTTGCAGCGAACTGAAGACACCTCAACACGGATCATGATGGCGATCAAGGGACCAAGCCACACTTCGTTGTTTTCAATCTTGCGGTCCCTCACCACTCATCCCAGAGCTGATCAAGCCACACTTTGCTACCCACGTTGCATCACCGCACGCAGGTAGTTCATCAACTCCCAGAGACTGCCAATGCCTCCAGATATTAAAGTTTAATCAAAATTAACTTGCAGCCAGCAACACAGTGAAAACTTGTTGACTCGATCTGTCACCAATTCCACTATCTGTCAATACACCTATATTCAAATAAGGCAAAGGGTCTTCCTTGACCTGTTTTTAGGCTCTTGTTTATATACAGCATCATTAGGGGGGTGGCCATCTCCTCTCCCTCGCTGCCTTACCTTCACTGGCCCATGGGTCAGGTACCCATACTCAGCTGGATAGCTTGGGGAAATGTGACGCGGCGAATGGGTATCGAGCATGCGTCTTCAGGTTCGGAGGCCTGCGCGCTAACCACTCGTTTCCGCATGTATTCATACAAACATGGTATGCAAACATACTAAATCAATGTTATGTACGCGACCGTACGCCCCTATACATTCATCTACGCGTTTCCATGTAGGTGACACCGTTTTGAAAGTGAGTCGCAACAGGCACTTCTCTCCCCTTGTGCTGGCCAAAGACGAGATGGCAGAAAGGCAAGGGTTTCATCCCTCTCACTTCTTCGCCCAGAAAAAGAAACGTCAGAGTTAGAATTTCATTCTCTCACCCCGCTCTCCTCCCTCTCCTGGTCACGGGAAGAGCCACGCCGCTAGGACATCCATCACCGTTGCCAATAATCTAAATAGATTTGTATTCTCGCAGCACACGCCGTCTCAGACACCGACCGACCAACACCCGGTGGGGGGGGGGGCACGAAAGGGGGGCGAGGGGAAGGAGGAGGTCCACTTCAGCATCTCAGCGTCTAAGACTAAAGGCCTCTCCTCCTGTCTTTTGCGCTTGTCGATTGGCCGACCATCGATTGGCCCTCGGCGAAAATGACACTCCCCGTTAGTTGAGAAGAATGGAACAGATGACAGAAAAATCAGAAGTGAGGAAGCGTCTGAAAACGATCGTCTGCTCTGATGACATGGGGTGAGGACAGCCGAGACAAGTCGCTGACGACGCGGTGCCTCTCGGGGGATGGGCAGGACCTACGTGATTCGGCCAGCGGGTGGATTATTTCAGCAAATTCTATATTCATGTACGCAGCGCGAGCTGTCCGCCTCCTGATGCGCTGTCGCCTCAAGTCCCTGCTCAGTCAAAGGCCAAGACAAATTCGGTTAAGGGAAATAGGGAGCCCGCGCCAAACGCGATGCGTTGTGCTGGGTTCGGGCACGAAGGACGGGCAGTTTTAAAAGGCGAAGAGGACACGAGGAACGTCAGTGATGCTAGGGAGTGACGCCATGGCTCCGACGTTTGGTCGTCGGAGGTCTGACGTCACTACCTACCGTCGCTTGAGTTTCTCGTGTCTACAAAAACTCGCTCCCGCTCTCCTTTTCTGTCTGTCAGACACTTACCGAAACTCAATAAAGCCGTTGACCAGAGCGATCGAGAAGAAATCCTTGCGAGCATCCTGGAATTCGGCGCTGAACAATAGCAAGCCGTTCTTGGCCTCCGGTCGAAAGTCCACGGCCACGGTAAACTCTTTGTAGCCGTCTCGAAGAACGGGCAGCCCCAGAAAGCCGGTACCTCTGAACTTGGGGAATCGAACGTCGATCGCTGAAAACCAAAAGACAACAAAAACAGTCCCATGTTTCATATTAAACTGACGAAACAGCCGTCCCATGTTTCATATTAAACTGACGAAACAACAACACTCCATGCTTCATATTAATCTAACGAAACTGTTGTACATGCTTCTCAACGATTTTGAATTCTGCCTAATCATGCGGCCTGCTTTACTGCAGCATGTTCTTGGGGATTTTTTAAAAATTGTAAACTAAAGAGAACAGACAGGATGTCCAGGCAGCTGGCAGGGGAGACGAGGGGCAAAAGATGGTGGCTGCTGCGATGTGTGACGCAGATATAAAAAGTATGGCAACCGGTAGAATCCACAATTTGTCGTGACATTTAACACATGAAATGTAAGATCTTAAATATTTTTATGTCTCGTGTATCCAACACTTTTAATTTTAAAAAAAACTTGACACCATATCTACGTTTGTCAACCATTCAACTTGCAAACAACCGCCCTACATCTGTTGGTCTTGTCTTTCCTGTTCTTTCGGGGACCTCAGCAGTTTTTGCTCCCCACGACGTGTGGTAGAAATGAGAGGAAAGCTTAATACCCAGCCCGGTTGTGAGAAGACGTTGGACGTCTAATTTTTTATTTTTCTGTTTTTCCAGACTCCTTCACTTGTGTTGCAAGCTATCATCTAAATTTATTAATTATTTTTTCACTGGTTACAAAACGCAAACGTGCCAGTGATCTCCAACTCTGCCAAGTTATGTTCAAAATAAGCCCTACAGCACCGAAGCCTGGCCCCGATTTTCCTTTTCCCAATCAAAAACTTACAAACCCTCCTTGGCTGGCTACTTGGCGCACCTGGCTTCGTTATTCCGTCATCTGAACAGCTATATGACCGAAAGGAACATGTTCCTCTTCTTCACGATCAAACCTCACCCCACACGCCTTCCTAACTTCCAACCCTACCTTCCTCTAACCCCTTGGTTTTGTTTGCTTGTTTTCTTCGGTTTTGCATTGCTTACATTAGTCTACTGTTTGATGGCCTAGCAGATGAACATTTTCCTTTCGCTAATGCTCAAAGTCGCGTGCGCAAAGTAGCCAATCAAGCGGGTCTGATGGAATCTTTCTAAAAGTTCATTTCGGAAAAGCAAATTCGCATCCTGGGGAAAAGGGTCATAGCAACTGATGCAGTATGCTGGGACACCACAGCCAATGGAATGATGCGCTGACCTGTAGCAGACGCCTTTGTCTATGCGTAGTACTTGGGCCACCAACCATACCAAAACCTTGGCGCGAAGTCGCTGACCAATGCGCGTGAGGCGAACACTCGGCCAAAACGAAGGTTCTAGGGATATTTTTATCTATGTCGGTGTTCCTCTGTGTTATAATGTTTCACTGGGAGAAACCACAGTCCTCCCTATCTGTCGCGGTCTGGCACGGCACGTGAGTCATTTCTTCCCTGGGGAGGGATGACTACGCACCGTGTATTTAGAACTGAGAACCTGGGAGAAAAGATGAACACCAGCCGGTATGTTCGCATTTAAAACATGTTAAATTAGTGAAATGTCTTGAAATTCCTGGAGTTATAGCGAGACATTTACTGTGAGGCTAGAACGGTAAAGCGCATATAATGGTTTAAGTTTTGTAAAACATAGAAAAGATGCTTAGCTAGATATTTATGTGTTAACAAAATATTTTTACAAATAAGTTGAAATCACTGTGTTAGCATTGGCACAGACTTAACGGCAGACAAGACATTTTGATTCCACCAAAGCTACTAGATAATTAAAAGCGAGAACACTGTATCAGGGCCAAAAGCAATGGACGGCCAGTCAAGCCAGCGAGGCGACCCGGCACAAGGCCAGCGCGATCCGGCGAAGAGGAAACCAAACCCAATACCACCCGAGATGATAATGTTCCTCCCTCGCTGACCAGCCCTTCTGGCCTGCTGTACAGCAAGTAGCGTGTGCCCTGTGTCTGTGTCTGAGTGCTTCAGCAGTATACCAGAGACAGTAGCTTTTCCATATTTATAGTACACCTCACAATCCTTTTGTGTATCCGTGGACTTTATATCTGTACATATACGCCTATTCTTCGTATCTGTCTTCTTTCTTATTTAAATTACTTCTAAAACTATAAATCATGTGTGTAAAATATTTCGCTTGGCGAGAAGGCTGTTCTGAATGCTGCGTAAGAGTTAATTGCAGAGAGAGAGAGAGAGAGAGATTGCGTGCGTGCGCGAGTGATCGAGTGGCATTCCATTATGAAAACAAAAACAGGTGCGTTACTTATTTTTTTAAAAATCGGGTCCGTTGTAACACTGATAGTAGCCACACCTTTAGCTTCGCGATGAAATATGTCGTGCGAGCAAAGTCTCCTAGTGCTTACGAACTGCAGCCCTCCAGGACGCGAAAATTCGATTTATAACTAGGTTCTGACGGCAACCTCGATTTGACCATGGGTTCCAGAAAATTAGTCAATCGACGCACGCTTTCCACACAATCGCATGAGCACCATTCAGTGATGCCTCCTGTACGCGCGCTCTCTTCGAACACAATTTTCACCAAGTAGTGGTGCACTTAAACGAGTTTTTATTAATCGGTGAGGACCAATATCTGATAGAAGCTAACGTGTGCAGTACAGTTTAGACCCGTTTGTGTGTGTTTGCGAGATTCTTATGATCTTACATGTACTCATATCTTATATGTACTCATATAAAAGCGACCCTGCATTATCAAAACATTACGAATGAAAGGCAACTGACACATACGTTCACTTTAGACGCCTACTTGAACATTCCTCCGCTGGCACTGCACATTTTAGTTGCTCCATACAATATAGACGTTGTTGTGGTGGTTGTTGTTATTTTTACAAATAATTTCATTAAACTTTAATTTTTCATGCACTACTTTTCCCCAAAGACATAGATTTCAGCGCATATAAGATTTCAAACAATTCTTTATTTCGACAAAAAGAACAAATGTATGCATTCACAGACATGACACAACAGACTAAAGCTGTATAATTAAACGAAATGAAACAAAATTTGATTCCAATGAGGCCAAGGGCCCTTCAGGAAGGGGGAAGTTTGTACGGCGTGAATAAGTAAAGTGACTAAATGAATAAATTCTTTACACAAACCAATATATCCGTACGGCAAACATTTTTTATGCGCTTATATGTTCCAAAAGCTTCTGAGCTTTGTATAGAAATACTTGTATAGAAATACTCGCAGATCTGCCACGCTCCTTACTTTCGACTCTCTCTTTGCTACGTGTTTGGGTACAGTAGGCTCCCTTGGTCGCATACGTCAGCATACGGTTGTGTCTAGCGCTGCCAGTACTTTGTTGGGACTATCATAGAAATACTGCTAAATTACAAACGAGAGTTTCGTTACTAGCAGATAGCCAAAGAGCAAGCTTAAACCTTGACGGGAATCTGGTGAATTTAACAGGAATAAGGTCGTTTCTCAGACGTTCTAGAGTCGGGCAACACAAAACAAAATGCACCTCGTCTTCGACACCTCTATGACAAGCGACAAACATTCACAGCGCCACTGGTCACATATCTGTTTCTGTGCTCTAAAATTCCATAAACACCAAAGCTGCATGATTAGTAACAACAGAGAAAATAAGAACCGATTTAGCTTTGCAGCCTCTGGTTTCTGTCTGGTTTTGGGTAGGCACAGGAGGAAAACGGAATTCTGCTGACCCGATGATGCGAAGAGCGAGCGTGGATTGGCTATTTCTCTGTAACGCGTGGTCAAATCAAGGATGCCATCAGAACCCAATCATAAATCGAAGCATCCGCTCTAGGACACTCACGAAAACCTCCATCCTGCAGCGCCATCAATCAAAAAAGAACTCTTTATTTCTGTTTATTCCCCCTTTTCGGCTCCCAGGCGACCTCAAACCCGGGAATAAGCGTTGCTTTAACGGCGGCTGAATTCCGCACAGAGCGTATCGCCACTGCATCACACATGCAAAAGTATGAAATCCCTTCCCTATCATCTCCAAAGCGCCGAGGATGTTTTGTTTTGTTGCGTTTTGTTTTGTTCAGTGTTCCCCACAGGGCTGCACTGAAATGTTGAGGCAGAACATGTGGCATTTCTGACAAGCCTATGTTGCCCGGAACGATTTCTGTCTGCCGCTGTTACGATAATAAACTCGGCGTGATTAATCACCAACGGCTACCATTAATTCCAGTCCAGCCGCCTTTCGTCCCATGAGATTCCGCACAATTATTTAGCACGCACGGAGGATATTTCTTTTCCTTTTTTGTCGTTTCATTTTCTTTTCTTTCTTTTTGTTCAAGCAGTCTGAATGTCCCGCACATTTCCACCGTGCTTTGTGATGCCGTATATCTAGAACCAATACTGTTTCCAAAATATCTTTCCAGGACATTAATGATCATGCCTACTTGCTGCAAAAAATAAACTCTCTCTCTCTCTCCCTCTCTCTCGTGCCAATGGCCAGCCAAAGTGCTGCCAGCAGAGAACGGCCCCACGGCCTTGTACTTACAGTGTTCACAGTAACTGCCAGCAGTTCCGAATGGACAGTCACAGCGTGCGTAGCCGTCTTCCACCACGCACGTGCCGTTGTTCTGACAGTGGATGCCGATGCACTGCAAAGGGCGCTGCGGCTGCTGCAGGCTGGGAGCGTCTTCCGCCGTCAGGACTGGCGGGCCATCCTCGTACACCGCGTTGGTGGACAGCGCGTCTTTCTCTTCGTCAGTCTCCTCGCCCTCCTCGTGGAGCCGGGACATGGCCTGGCCAGGGACAAACAGGCGACCTTCAGCACACCGTCGGATGCTGATCGAGTCCGTTGGCAGCTCCAGGTCGGTCCTGCCGACACGCTTCTCGTACAATGGCGGGAAGCCTATCGGCTGAACCGGTCTTTTACTGCCTGGAGGCTCGGTCGCATCAGTGTGCGGTCAACGATTGCCGCACGATCAAGTTCTGCAGCACTCACATAACAATGTGACGACAACCGTCCATGGTAATCGATATTTTCATCGTGTCTGTGCAATATGTGTGTTTATATCTATCGACTGGGGTTTCACCCGCGATATCCTACCTCCCTCCCTCCCCCCTCAAATGTCTTCAAACGATTGCTTAAACTTGCGCAGCAACTCGCTATCACAGTCTCTCTCCCCCTCCCCCATTTCTTTACATTTAATCATGACAGTCGATATACTAGTAGTATGCTAGGCCTGAGGGACAACCCGTAAGCTAAGACCAAGAACTTGCCAAAATAGATACGTTTGCCTCTCTATAAAATAGAAACAGTTACAACAGGCATACTAAGTGAACATAACGGAAGGTATCCAAATATAAATAAAACCCATGCAATTGTCAAGAGTCACTCGCTATGACAACGGGAACCAAGGCTGTAACTTGAAAAAGGTCATTACACTCTAAGGTAGGCGCCTAGCTTTGTGTGTAATGACCTTTTCAAGTCAGGACCTCAGCACAGCACGTGCACTAGGGCTTCGGACAAGGATAAGAGAAAGCTGAAAGGCGACGTTCTTCTAAAAGGAAGGAAAGGATGAGAAGCAATTAGCACCACTCTGTCTGAACCGAAGGCGTCGGGTGGCTAAAAGTACCTGTGGCGGTTGCAGACCGGCTTTCACGTCAACAGAGTGAATGGAGAAATCGTCCACGTCGTTATCACCGCCCAGTTCCAACGGTGTCGGAGGCTGTCTGCCATTCAGCAGCAAGTTGTCTGCCCCTTTGCTACTGCTAGGTGGAATTTTGTCTCCTGTCTGTTTGGAGAGGTTCTCTGTGCCGTCCGCCCCATGGTTGCTATTCCTGATGACGTGATTGGTTAGCTCCACGGGCTCAGACAGGGGCACGTAAGGTCTGTACTCTGGATCAGCTAAAACAGAAAATTAAAAGAAAAATTTCTTTTGAGGCATTTCTGACGACCCCTTAAGATGCAGTTTATTTTTTTCTTGGGGGGGGGGGGCGGGGGGATAGAGACTACCTAGTTTTCTCTTTCGATCCTCACCATTAATGAGGTTGGAAATGCGAGCTAAAATAATTAAAACCAATCAAACAACACATCCCTGTTCCCTGTGACTTTGTGCGAATGCAAGAATCCAGAAGCACGTCCGCCTGACACATCGAATAAATTTCGGGCTACGAGAGTTTGGCACAGCGTTTAATTTCCTGGTTTATTTTGTAATAGACGCTTTCATCTCCAGGTGTAAACGGACAGAAACAAAAGGACAGAAAGAAATGAAAAACGACGGAAATAAAAACCAAAGAAAAGAAGGAAGAAAGAAAACAGAAAAAAACAGAAAGAAAATGAATGGAGTATGTAGTATTTTGAACTTCTATTGTCGCTTCTACCAACAAAATCCCGACCCGGGTTTTCGCCCGCCTCTGCGGAGGACCCTTCACTTCTAGTTCCACCTTTTGTTATCCAGGCAGCGGATGTGTGTCAGCTGTTCAAGTAACAGGAAAACGTCGTGTTCCGACAATGTGCCCACTGCCACACTCAGATCATGTGCCAGCCAACTAGCCCCAGTCTTTACTGATATATTTAACACCTCCCTACAGCTGCAAGTAGTTCCCCACTGTTTCAAATCCTCAGTAATTGTACCTGTACCTAAGAAGTCAAATGTCACTCAGCTTAACGACTTTCGACCTACAGCACTTGTGATGAAGGTTTTCGAACGTTTTGTCCTACGTTATCTGCCAGCATGCACTAGTGAGTCACGTGACCCCCTTCAATTTGCATATCATGCGAACAGATTTGTTGATGATGCGGTGGCCCCAAGCCTTTATTTCATTCTGCGCCATCTTGAAAACGCACGCACGTACATACGCTAGAGTACTGTTTGTTCACTTTAGCTCTGTCTTTAATACACTAATTCCTCACAAACTCTTCGACAAGCTCTCTGCGATGCCTGTTCATCCTTCCATCTGTCACTGGATACTGGACTTTCTACTCGACAGATCGCAAGTCAAGGTTGGGAACCTAGTCTCTCCGCCAGCTACGCTGAATACTGGCGCTCCCCAGGGTTGTGTTCTGTCACCTTTCCTGTTTACTAATGACTGCGTGTCCTCTGAACCATCTGTAATCGTGATAAAATTCTCCGACGACACTACTGTCGAAGGACTTATTTCTAATACGGACGAGTCTGTGTACGGTGAGCAGACAGCAATACTGGTTTGACCAGTGCTCCTCCAACAATCTGGAGCTCGATGTGTCCAAAACTAAAGAAATGATCATCGATTTCCGCAAACACAAAACGTCACTCACACCCCTAGAGCTAAATGGTTGAGGAGATCGACACCTAAGTGACTGGGTACAATCATCTCTAAAGATCTTTCGTGGACCGCCAACACCACGTCCGTCGTCAGAAAATGTCAGCAGACTGCACTTCTTACGACAGCTAAAGAAATTTGAGGTGCACAGATCTATCCTTGAGAAATTCTACCATGCGGTGTTTGAAAGCATTCTCAGCCAGTCTGGTACGGCAGCGCCAGCAGGAACACACGGGATCAGTTACGATGTGTGGTGCGCAGCGGGTCTAAGATCATTGGGCAGGAACTTCCATCGCTTGCCTCGCTGTACTCCTCACGTCTCGTTTGCAGATCCAGGAACATCGCTGCTGATGCGACCCACCCAGCCAACCAGCCGTTCGAACTCCTTCCATCGAGCAAACGCTTTCGAGCACAAAACTAGAACAGCTCGCTTTCGCAACTCCTTCTTTCCACAGGGCGCTCTTTTCTCTGCTGGTTAACAACTAACCTGTCTAGCCCAGCTATCTCTCCAGCCCTCCATCTTAGTCAGTTGTCCTCAACATGGCAAAACTCAAGGAACAGTGTCTGGGGCGGGGGCAGGGGGAGTATGTGTGCACTTGCAGCGTGAGCGAGGGTGCTGTATGCGCGTGTGTGCAAGGTTGGGTGCGCGTGTGTGGGTGAGTGTCCCATTGTCATTAAGGTAACCACAACTGGAACTCTTGTACGTTTGCTCTATTCTATTTTAGGACTTGACTGTTGGATTGCCTGTATTCTGTTACACCAAGACAAAGTCCTATGATCGCAATATTATTGTATTGTATTTAAAGACGCCTGTTCAAGATGGCTACCATAGGAAGCCAGATTGTGTGGTGGGAAATAATCCATACAAATACAAACAAAAATATAACGATTATATATAATAAATAAAAGGGGGTAAGGTGGCGTTTCTAGATATGTATCGTGAGTATTGCTTCGTGACAGAAATGCACTGCCTCTTGCTGATTCAGTAAGCAGAAACTGTGCAGACGATTACAAGAGTCGGTAGGTTAGGCGTTTTCCAGTCTGTGGCACACCATCTTCAAGATTTTCCCTCGTTCAATTTTCAGGAACAGCCAATCGGAATTTTAGCTCAATAATGCCACGTGCAAAGTCGACGGTTCTTTGAAGGCTGCCCATTTCCTGCGCTGGACTTCCTGGCCTACTTTTTCTGCCTACACGCTCTCCATCGGAGCTCGAGGCACAATCTTTTAGAGTGTCTCCTGGTCTATATTCAACTTTTAAAGCCATGTGTTAACCTCGTAACGACCCATCATAACACCAAGGTAAAAATACAAAGCGAAGAGTCTCAGAGGTCTAGCACTGAAAACCAGCGGAAGAAAGGGTGATAATGATGATGATGATGATGATGATGATGATGATGATGATGATGATGATGATGACAACAAAGATATCGATTCAACATCGCAGTCACCCCTTCCCCGTCACTGGGGGACAGACGTCCTGCTTAATACTTCTCACAGATTTGTACTACAAAATTCAAACATCTGGAATAACATAGTCAAAGATTTATTCGTATATTTATGTCTCACTTCCCGAAGACAAAGGCGAATGCATCGGTGAGATGGATAAAATGTTGACGTCAACACGAGAACTGTATTATATTAATGCTTCAACAGGCCACGTAGCGCGACGGGACAGCTCATTTTACTTTTCACTACAATAAGCCGAAAATAATTGTTTGGTACAATGCTGAGCTGATGAAAGGTGAGGGGGAGACCATTGCGAGAGCCCTGCATTATGCGCGATGTGGGATGGGATGGGGGAGAAACGCGACATCGCTGGGGAGGAGGGGGAAATGAAAGAAACTTGACGTCTGAGGAGGCAGGGCAACCACCAGGTTACCTGCCCATTCCAAACGCAAACTGATCGGCCCCCCCCCCCACCCAGCAAAAAAAAAAAAAGTATGCTGAGATATTCTCCCATCTTGCATACTCGCTTTTCTTCTCCCTCACATTCTCTATTCTATCATCTAATTTCTTGTTCCATACATGACTGTGTATGTTAAGATTCACACAACGCGGCCTCTCGATAACAATCGCTACAGATTTCAGCATTCTGCTCGAATCGTTGTTCGAATTTGTCCCCCCCCCCCTTAAAAATTGTTCAAGTTGAATCCTTAATCCGTTTGGTTGTTTGGCTGTTACGTGAAAAGTACCCATAAATCACAGTACTAGTTTTGCTCACGTTCCATAATAGCTTAAGTTTTAAAAATTTATATTCCCAAATTTGTTCAAAGAGGCTCATTCACACGATGTATGGTATGGTGCTACTTTCATCCTGAACCTGAACTATGGCGCTACGCATTTCCCACTGAGTTCACAAGAGTTCAGATTCAGCACAGACAAAAGTTGTGCTGATTGCAGAACGGGAACTGGTCCAGTTGGTGGAGGCATGGATGTCATGACGACTTTCAGTGCTTCTGGAATTTTTTTTTAAACCAAGGTAAAAATGACCTACTAGACTGAAATCTGAGGGTCATTTTGTAAAATAGTAATGGTCATCCTCCAAGACTGCCATTCTTGAATTTCTGTGGGAAAATTACCTACGATTGTGCGTTATCAGGAGCTATGGATGTTTTTTTTCCCCACGTGCATGATGTTCAAAGTCGCGATAGCCCAGCTCTGTCTAGAGACGCCCAAACCGTCTTGCTCGCGAGACTCCAAGCTCTGCGGGTATTCCCGAGCAATGATAACATGATGAATGCTGTTAGATTTAGTTTACTGTCGCACCAAGGAGGGGAGAAAAAATTCATTTCTGTCTGGCACCGGCATGTCATATTTATGCGTGATCAATGCCCTGCAGTAAACGATCCACGCGCAGGAGCGCCGCAGAAATACCACCGACAACGCCCGATGATAGACACCGAAGCTCTGGAGCTCCCCCGGTTTTCTCGCTACCCTCCCCCTTGTCCTTCCTTCTATACGGTAGCGCTTATTTCAATAAGCTTGTCAATGGTGATATAGTACAGCCTTACAATTATCGTTTCTTTTCTGGCAGCAGGCTGTCCTGCAGAACCTACACGCTTTATCAACGTCAGCAAGTGGTCTGCTCAGGTGTAACTCCACGTACTGATAACCGATACGATAACAACAACGAGCACTGTGATAAGAATCTTTTTCTCCCCCCGCCCTTCCTGCTCTCTCTCTCTCTCTCACAGGCTCACATGCACGCAAGTAAACACGATCGAGACTCCAAATGTGAACATTTTATGATTTCTATTTCAGCACTCTTGGCATCTTCCATTGAAAACTCTCCACAGCTCAGTGCAGATTCCTATCAACGGTGTGGATTATCAGAACCTGGCAAGTGCGCCGTAAGCGGAACGTGAACCTGTCTCTCTGTCCAGAGAGGGCTCTGGTCCCCCAGACCTCCAGCTAGGACCGGCGCCGGCGGTGAAGTCTGGAAAATTCCAAGCTCAGCGCAGAAGATCCGCACTAAGCGATCGGAGGCGAGGTTTCCAGACCAAGGAAAAGAAGCCGCCCTACGCGGTGACCTCAACCAGCCTGCGTTCGAACGTTCCTGTCGTCTGTAAAACTCGCCTTAGCTATGTCACGGCTGAGAACGATATGGACGCTTCGACCACGTTAATGTGGAAGCTCTGACGTCACCAGTCGGTGTAGCTCGCGTTCCAGCGTCTGTAGCACCCACCCCATCAGAAATTTGACGCCACGCCTGCTCCTTTGCGAGCGCATCTATACCAAGTTCTTGTCACTGCTTGCAATCGAAATGCGAGAAGCCGGTATCGAGCAGCACTTGCTGGTTTACAGCCGGTAGGTACTATCACCATCGTTCTGTTTTTGCATTACCTAAACGCCTTTCTTCGCTTCTACTATGAAACTCTGATCGTAAACACGGATAATTATTTCCCCACCTCCCTAAAAAAAAAAAGTGAAGGAAAACAACAGTGCAACAAAAGTTGAAAATGCAGTCTGAGTTACGACTGTTTGACATTTCCGGGTAGAAAATTATTCCAAGCCGCAGGCGGATGGTTCAATCATTAGTGTCTATCTGCTGAGATTTTGCGCTGTATTTCATCCCACGTCCTGAGACATAACGAGTGATACTTTAAAAAAAACCCACAAAACTCACGACAAGTTTCCTGATAAACAGACACTGGAATTGCAGAACATTCTGAGTTCCCCAAGATTACTCTACACTTTTGTTTAAAAAAATTAAATTAACTCCTGATTAATTTTAATATCAAACATCACAATTCATTAGAACAGGGTGGGATGTGGATGGGGGTGGGAGTGGAGGGTGATACCGTGCTGCCTTTCAAGCGAGTGTTCTGCGCACAACCTGAATATATGTGTTAGCATTTGGAGCCCTAGCTGCAGACAAACAAAACTTCCAGTCGTGTCAGCTGCTCGCAAGGCATAAATATCGAGCCAAACTTCACAATAAAGTAAAGAGGAAACAGTCACTCGGCTCTGTGCTAACCATCTGCATATGATGTCTCTTCTAGGAACGCTAATCTTTGAAATCACATGCGCATAACGCAGCCATTTGATCCCACCACTACTCCTGCCAGACAGAGCAGGCGAGAGAACGAACAAGCGTTTTTCAAAGTGGAGCGGCCAGGGTAAATTAATTCGACGCACTTTTATGGGCATATTTCGAGAACGACCATATACTACTGTTTTCAATACTACAACCACTAAATCGTGTCCGTGGTTTGAAATTTACGCTCATTAAGAATGCAATGAACCGCCACTAGAGAAGTTGGCGTGCCGCATGCCTTAGACATCGACACACGAAACGAGTTCGCCCGGCGAGCCTTCTCGCGTGACGTCCACACAGCACCGATATCTTCAGCCATAGGTGCTACACTGCAAGCACCCTGTTGAGAAGCAGGGACTGCATTATCACCATGACCGCTTACGATGACCTGCCTTACTGTAGACCCTGGCTCTTCATCCCGCCCCTCCATCCTCTATCCAAAGTTCCAGCTGCAGTAAGTAGTACGACAGCCATACTCCGTAGGTTAGCCTGTACGATACGAAAATTGTATCTGGCGGTAGCCTGTGGTGTGTTCTCCGCGTGCATGAGCCAGAAACTCCTTCTGCCCTTTGTCTGCACCCTCCAACCTCTCCCCCCGATCTCCTCCACTCCCATCCTCATCCCAGTCTTGCACGCCCCCGTCCCTGACCGGGCCAAATTAGTTTGCTTCGAAAGACTAGGGTGGATGGGTTGGAGAGCAGAGTTGGAGAGGGCAGAATACATGTCACTTGAGGGACGCGGGTAAGCTGACAGGGGAAAAGTAGAAATGCCTTTTGCCTTGTAAATGTCGCTGCGCGGTAAAAAGTTTTTTCTGGCACCTTGCGGCGAAGAACCTCAGACCCAAAAACCTCCCAGGCAGCTCATAAAATATGTAATTAAGATTCTGTCACACATGCCAACCAAAATCTTGTACCAAAAGCTATGCATCGGGAACACCAACACCCAAAACTATGAACAAAGCACAATTGTTAAGAACGTTCTGGCGAACCACTCTCTTGATATCGTAGCACGTGTTCTCCTCTAAATGGGAACAACTTCTTTCCCTTCGTTTTAACTAAACTCGCAACCTTTCTTTCCTCGCGCCATGAGGTGGGTTCTCGCAATTCACACCGAACAAGCCACCAAGCTTGATCAAACTATTAAGCACACGATGCAATAAGCATTTATCGTCGATTTAAACTTGTTACTATCCTAATATTAAATACCGAAACTTCTTTAATGGATGCTTTGCTTGCTTTTTTTTCAAAGTTAAATCTGCAGCTTGCTTTGACAGTTTAAAAAAAGGAACAGATAACGCTTTTCTTGTTTTTGATTGGCCGACAAAATTGGTGTGCTAATACAATGTGTGCTAATGAACGCTGCTGACTGGACAATGCTCGGATTAGTTTTCAGTTTGCATCAAGGCTGAACATGAGAAAAAAAGACGGCTTTGCACACATGAAAATAAAAGACGGCCTTGCAAACAAAGCTAGAGGAACTCTGAAAACCCAGATGCATACTAGAGACGTGAAATGAATTTACTCGTTGAAAGGAATTTTATTTTCAATGACAGATGTCCGTATTTTCCACTCACTGACTCTCCATTGTTTCCGGGAGCAAAATACGTGAACTCTGTACAGCAGGGCCGTCTGTTGAAAGTCACAGTGCGGATGGGAGTAGGACTAAAACGGTGGACTTCGGTCCAGCGACGCTGTGCTGTTCGGAATGGCTATGTGGCACCCCTACCACCCCCACCCCACCCCCCATCTCCACAGTCCCGCACAAAGATTTCCCATCCAAAGTAGAGGAAACCCTAACAGAAAATACTGTCTCACCACCAAGATTGCGCCAGCAGCCAGACAGCGTGTTTGGATTTACGCTTAGTAGTAACCTGTGTGCCTGTAACCTGCTCGTCATTGAGACACCTGTTTTTCGTTATTTTTATTTACTATCTGCACTGATCTTCCCTTTAGCATTTTGCACGGAGTATCGATACTTAAATTTATCTCTTATGCAAATATTGTACAAAACATCCTTCAAGTCATTAAGACTGAATAGTGCTACTAATCTCTTCACATTTTGCTACTCTGTTCTAGGCATAGTTCTATATTCAAACGTCAATATCTAAACTAACATTAATATCACGAAACAAAAAAAGTAACACATTAGTTCGAAGAGATTTTTCATGGAAAAACTACCCTTCGAGAAACATCGGCTTCCATCCCGCTGAAACGAACAGTCATTATTAACGTTACAAGAAATTTCACTCGCCTAATCAATGAAAGCACTGCTTTGGCCTGACCACATATGCTGCCATCTTCTGCAAGGAGGATGACAGAAAAAAATGAGAAAAGTAAACAAAGCGCGTGGATCCTGATCGAACATCAGATCGCACGTATGACAAATTCGGGTAGCACACTGACCTATACAGTCGCGACCATTTCTCTTGTCTAGCTTCCACCCCTCGTCGCAGTCGCAAATAAAGCCACCACCTGTGATGTCGTGGCACGTTTGTTTGCACGGATTGGGTACCACAGAACTGCAGGTTCCTGCAACAAAGGGCAAATAATAACAACAAAAATCATAAACAACTGAAATCAGTTTGGCAGCAGTCACGTTCGTTAAAGATAAGTACCATCGACAACTTACATTGAACGGGAAAACAATACAAGGAGTGGAGACAGAAGAAATCGCGGGAGTTAACCGTATTTACGTTTTTTTTTTTTTTAGGTGAAACAGATATCCATCTGTCTGGCTGAAACAGTTTGTCGGGGAAATGTGTGGTCGTGCAGCTGTCTGAAGACAAAGCAAATAGATTAGTCCCCACAGCGACCAGACTGGCTCATGTTCCAAAGAAGCTGCTGTGAGAGATAAGCCAGTTAAGAGCTGCTCTAGCCTGCGGTATCCTTGCTCTTCTCGCCCATCCTTTCCCCACACGAATTTTGCGTGAAAAATAAGACTAAACAGGCCATCCCAGAGGGGTCTTTTCTGCTGTTTAAAAAGGGTTTATAAATATTTCTGTCCGCTTCGGGACATATATTTGAGTCTGTTAAACCCACTTCCCCTTATTTTTCTTTTAACTCTTTTCTGCCAGCACGAGCAATCAACTGCTATTCCAGGACTGAACGGGACGCAGAGAAAACGATCCAAGTTCTCCGACAAGCTAAACTGCTTCTTGTTAAATCTCACTTTGTAAGGAACTTCTCGTCGGCAACCATTTTGATTTGGCTAACAAAACGACAACTAAACATATCCCAATCTTTACCACGTGCCCTCGCTAGTTTGAATAAGCAAATTTGATGCCGTCCTGCACTTGCAGTTTGCTCCTGAAAGACGAACAAGATTGAGTTCATGATGTGATTGTAACGCCTCTCATGCGTCACTTGCGTTCGTACGACAACTCTCTTCAACGTCAACGACAAAGTTTAATAATTGAAGTAAAATGAGTAATGGGCGGAGGCACGGCGGTTCATCTAAAATGCTACTTCTCTAATCTTGATAGTCTAGTGGTTTTCTATCTTGGACCTGTCTCTCAAATAATGTCGTCTCCAGTTTCTATCTTGCCTATACCTTGCTTATCAGCTTCTCATCTTCGCCGTCCTATTGGCGTGCTCGGGGGATGACTTGTGGGTGACCGTCGTAACATAAGGCTAGTCTCATCCCACATCTTACAGTTCATACGTTATCTGTCGCGGAG
>SMGT01005764.1:196131-228788 GCA_004794575.1 Lanistes nyassanus
ATTGGTCAACACCCCTGGGTTTCCCGATCATGCAGCCATCTTGGAAGTTGCTAATCGTAGACCGCCAATTACCTTCCACGATTAACAGGCCTCGCCTACCAGCTGTTTGCTTTATTTTCTATATCGTCTTTCGGGCTTCCCTGCAACACATGGCTACTCGCCATAGGTCAGTCCCATTAGGCAGCCAGGCCTTGTCTTTCGCCCCATGACTAGTAGCGAGTAATTTCATCGTTACCACGATTAATCTGTCTTCCAAATTTATACAAAATATACGTGCTGTATACGCACCAGGCACGCGTATTGTTATAGTGATGTAAAGGATTTCCACACCAATACCCTGGCACAAGACAGGTCGCCCCTAGCAGATCAATAAGTGGACAAAGCACACGGACAAGGCTCTGTAGCTCTCACACTGCGTTCTCAACAGTCACACGCATGACGACTGGCTGTTGTTCTTAAGTTCTGGCAAGCAAGGCTGCTCGTTAGAATGCAGCACACCTTCAAGTGGACGACGGCCTTCAGCCGCACCACGAGATACCGTCGGCTTACCGTAAACATTCTCCAGGAAATCCTTCACACACACACACACACACGCACGCGCGCTCGCGCGCGTCAGTATGTACAAAACTACATTATGCCCCATATCCATGTAAACTCTACTAAATTTATACCCCAATAGCGTATTTATTTTCTGTCTCTGAAAACGCTGTTTCGCCAAACTTAAAATAATCTACTCGCTCTTGGGACGACTGAATAACTTTGTTATTACCGAACAACGAGGGGGAACTAGGCTATTCGGTTTTCGTGCATGGGAAATTCATGGAACTTATTCTAGAATATCCGCCATGACAGGAATGTCAGCTATTCCGTTGTCTTGCATTCGGGGCCTGGACTGAAGACGCTGGTGACAACTGCAGCTCGCATCAACAAAACGATATTCATACACATGTTCTCTCCTCTCCCCCCTCCTCTCTCTCTCACTCTCTCTCTCTCTATCTCACTCACAAGCACATGCACACACTAACACATATTCACTTATACACAAACAACCAAAGAATACAACTGAAAACTAAAATATGACGCTTATGCTAAGAATATCAGTTCAAAACGTGAAGAAGAAACGAAAGCGGACTGTCGAAAGTTCGTCTTCATGAACAAGGAATGACTTGCATAAGCGTTCGTATCTCCTGTTCATACCTGAAGGTGCACGTAAAACACACGGAGGGAATAGGCCTTACGACTACGCCAATGACCAAAAGGCCACAAACGAACGCTCATGCAAGCCAGCCCAGGTCCGAGTGCTGTCTTCTTCAGCTTGCAAGTAAACGCGAGCTGCATTTTTCTTGTCGCTTATTCTGTTACCCGAACATCTTTTCCCGGCGTCCCCAGCACGTCTCTAAGGGCACTACGACATAGTTTGATCTTACCCTTGCTGTTATTCTTATTCCGGAGGATGACCCTTCAATGAACTGCTTAAAAACAAGGTCCTGTTTTTTAAACTGCGATAGGCATGCCCTTAGCATTCTTGTAAATTAAGGCCACGTTATCGCATTGGGTTGGCGCCCGACGGGCGGTAAAAGTAGCCTCTTTGGGAATGAAGGGAACAGCAGCGCCTGCGCACTGCTCACTCCCAGCTCCCATCACTGGACCTAGAAATCAATACGTCGGTTTCTTTTGCAACGAAAATTCCTCTTCTGGTTTTTTTTTTTTTGCAACGAAAATTCCCCTTCTGTTTTTTTTTTAATGTACAGCCTTCAGCTGCGAGAGGAGCATAGGGAGACTGAAAAAAATATATCATTACTTGTTATACGACACTGTACTGTTTCCTAAAATAGCCTGGTCTTAATTTTTGCGCCTCCCATCTCTCTTCCCAACCACTTCTCTCTCCCACCCTCTCTCTCTGTCCCTCGATCAAACACTATGGAGGGTCTCACAGACTGACAAAGCAAAATGACGCAAACGAGTCTAACTCACTTAAATTCGACGCGGTACTGGGTGCAGTTGTCCTCAATTTATCTAACTGCCCAGAAAGTCACCACAAAGCTCTTTGATGCTGCATGAGCTCTCACATCTTCCCATACATAACATATCTGTAAATTTCAGCTGAGATCCACAAGGATTTTACGAGTTCATGTGACTGTCATTGCTTTTTGTCCCCCCTGCGAATTCAAACATCGTTACTCTGTCATGCCCTGGGGCACTCGATGATCCCTGATTGCTACATGCTTGAGAGAACTACTCCGCCTTTGATTCCCCCTTCCTCCCCTTATCGTCACTCGCTCCAAGTATACGTGTGACAATTCTATCTTTGCCGCATGCTGTAGTATGGTATGAATGACACGAACGATAACCCACTCCGTCTTCGCGTTTCGCGATAAAACAATACCGTGCAGCACTTGCTGTATAGCGACGTTTCAGTAATTTCACCAAAGACCCCACGAGCGTCGACTGGGCGTGTTCTTGTCTTCATTCGTCACACATAACGACAGGCCGAGGGAAGCCACCTTAGCTTTTGGAAATGCACTGCGCCGACAGGGCCTCTCGCGACAGGGCCTGAAAATTAATCAAATCCCCACGCATATCAACTTTCTACGTCGTTCCAGCTGTAGACATCGGAAGTCGCAGAGGGGCACATAGAAGAAGGGTAGGCGGTGCACCGTCAGTGCTTGACTTGCGGGAAATGATGACCACGCTCAGCCCAGCAGCGTACCGGTAGGCAGAACAGTATTTTACTGCCATACCGGTATTTTATACTGTTATATAATAATAATAATAAATAATAAATGGAGATTTTTTACGCGCGATAACACATTACATGTACACATCGCGCGGACGAGGCACACACTCTAGGGAACAATGACTACACAAAACACACACGCACACACATATACACACAGACAGATGAAGGGATTATGACGCATAAACAATACAAAAACTTAGATTAAAGAGTAAAAAATAGATAACCATAATGAGAGGTCACGGCAGGGGTGTCAAGCCCGCTCAGTGAACCAACTCAACTCGAATACCGGCCATACAGCTAAGCAGGGTTTCTTCGAAGCAAAATCTTCGTCGACTATGCATGTTTAACGCTTTGAACATGCGCATGTGTTTGCGGATGTGCCTGTAGTACGCTTGTACGTGCAAATTGTGCGTGTGCGTATGTGTGTGAGTGAGAGAGACGGAGAGAAGCAAAACCCCAAAGATAACACCCAATAAACAAATGAATGTCTTGTGCACGTCTTTACAGGTAGAAGCCAAATCATCGGATGGTGTGTGATGTGCGTGGCCGTATTGGTTATGTCATCTGCTAATTTAATGACATTTCTGCGTATACGACGAACAGAAACATTTTCTTCTATATTAAAGTCACTATTTTGCTATTAACGAGAGTTTTATACCCGTCGTCCGTGGTCCTATAAAAATCAGGGAAACAAGAACGAAGATTTCTCCCCACCCCTTTATTTAAAAAAAAACAACAACAACCGCAGCCGACGCATCTGATAGTTCGTCACTTGGCTGAGTTCAATGGTGAGCTTTTAAAAAGCTGGAACCCTTGTTGCCAACACTTATCCTTTCCCCCAGCAGTTAGCACACTTAGAACATCTGAACATTGTCACAAATTTTTTTCATAACTATTTACTCATGTATGTTTGCGACTGGGTTTTGATATTCATTTAAGAGTGTGTTCTTTTTTTCTAATTTGCTGCTGCATTCTGCTTGCAGTAAGGGTTATTATTTCATACCAATCTGTAATCCTGATCTCTTTTGTTGATCAATGTATGTTTCTTAAAGAAGAAAACACGATAGCTGTTCACCCTAATAAAAGGTTCTTTCAGGATCAGCATTACCTGCATCAGCTTCCTTATGTTGTCAGGAAGGTTTCGGACTGCTTGAAATCACCGCAATGTTTGTTGTTTTGTTTTTTTAATGAAAAGTTCGATGTTCTGGTCTAGGTGGGACATGTTCAGCGCACCTGTTAACACGGCAGACAGCCACCTTCCCGCTAATTTTATGCCTACAATGCGTTAAAATTCAATTGAATTGCAGCTCTCTTTGCTGTAAAAGATAGTTGTAATCACTGTTTCCGAGCACTAGGTGTATTTTAATTAATAAAGATTATTATTAATCTGATTATTTCCCTTGCGGTAAATACCGGTACGAAGACCCGTACCAGTATTTAGCGGCATTCCGGTATGTACTGCTATCTCTAGGACTGACCAGAATCGACAGGACACACTGGATTCCAATTTGCGCATGATCTGCTACACCAGAACGTATGATAAAGGCGCATTTTCCCACCCTGCAACCCCACCCCTACTTCCAAAATTACACTAGCTAGCCCCACAAACGCACTGCACATAGTAATAGCGTGAGTATAGGACACCCGAACCTGTGTAAACGCCTGGGAAAATTGGAGTAACGTGGCTGCAGCCAAGCCCAGTATGCATGTAAACTGAACTAAATTTATACCTGCGAATAGCAGATTTTTTTGTCTGTCTCTAATAACGCCGTTTTGGGGAATTTGGAACAAGCTATTTGCACCTGAGACGACTGAACAACTTAATTATTACCTAATAACGAGGGGAAAATAGATTATTCGGTTTTTTGTGCATGGGAAATTCGAGGAACTTATTCTAGAATATACGCAATGACAGGAATAAGTCAGCTATTCCGTTGTCTTGCATACGAGGCCTGAACTGGCCAATCTACACACAGCAATAGAAAGTAAGATTTGTTGTTCGCCGTCGCTTTACCATGGGGATCTCCCTCCATTTTAGCGTTTAAGCGCGTGGGAACGGACATAGTCTAGATCACGACGAAAACCTCACAATTTCGTCACTGAAATCAGCATTTCCCGAATGTTTTCGAGGCTGAAAAAAATAAGTAATTGTGCTTACTTCTAATACTTCCTATATATTTCCGTAGTGCCTGCTGGCGTGTACTGTCGCAAAAAAAGGAAAATATCCTGGTTAACTTGATGATCACCCAACTTAATCAAAGGCGGTGACTTCAATAGTAATTGAAGAAAGAAACTCTAGGCCGCTAACACTCACGTCTGTTATCTAGGACAGCACTGTGGTCCAAAAGACAACTTACTCTGACACCGGCGGGATAGACTGATGCTATGTGGTCTCGAAGCAGAGCGAACAATGGAAATTTATCGAAGAAACTGTAAATCTCTCCAGCTGCAACACCACGGACGTGTCAGCACGAACGAAGCCGACACAGCAGAATAGTGTCTATGCACAGACAAAGCATCACGCTCGATAGTTAATCTGCTGCCATATGCCTTCACCTACTGGCATTGGTGTTTTAAATTACTTCCAATCAATTACTTGGTACGTGTCACAGACGGTGAACGAGAACTCGCCCTCCTCTCCCCCCACCCCGGTTGAACATTAGCTCACGGGTGAGCGTGCGTGCATGCGTGCGTGCGTGTTGATGTTTCCACGTGAAAAGACCAGGAATTCGCTGAGTTCGCCACAACGTTCTTTCTGTCCACAGCAGCCAGACGCGCGCTCCTGCGTGCAGCGCTGTTACATCCTGTCTTACAAAGCTGGCACAAAAACGCTTGCGTTTAGTCGTCAAGCTTGCCAACGGCACAGAACTTAATTAACAAGTGCCCTTATAACGCCACTAATCGATAAGACAGCTACGATCAGGTGTAGCAAAGCCAAAACGACGGATCTGCATGCGGTCCTGCGAACTATGTTGGTGGAGATCCTCCACATCCGGGTGTGCACGTGACCTCTCAGAAGCTATGTGGACCTGATATCTTCAAAAAAAGCTATACATTGCAAGTTCAAGCAATATTAAAAAGTTCCTTTTAACTGGACCTGTGTTAAAAGTGATGATTACAGGTAAGCTGATCAATAGACAGAATGAAGTGCAATGTCAAAATGCAATCTTCTAAGTAACGGAAAGTATCTAAATCACTTTAACTGGTCTGTGACACAAAACAAACTGACCTAACGAGCGGCGGATATTTTCTGAATACTAAAACAAACGTTGCGACGTTGGAATTCAGAAGGTACTGCCTTTTTGATCTTACTGTGCACGGTTTACATCAAAGCTTTCTGCTTGAGTTTTTGATGGTTTATGAATATCTTCATTCATTTCATTGTTCCATGGCGCAGGTAACCCCGCACTCAATGGGAAAATACTGGAAAATCTCCTGATTTAATTAAAAGCACGATGAAATGATATAATAAATGTCCTCACCGCATGTCTCTCCCCCAACACCACTCCCCAAACCACTGCCCGGTCCCTACTTGGGGACTTGGAATGGTGTTCGAGGAAAAACTGTAAATCGATGGGAAGTGGAAATGATTTCCTGGCTCTCATTGCCTCCTCGAGCCCAGCAAACCTCTCGTTTTTTTTCTGCCTGCACTCGGCTCCAGCATTAAATCACCTTCTTCTTCGGGAGCCGCTGGACGACAGTGGGTGTGTCGGCAGACGACTCCCCCCCCCCCACTCCTACCGTTTCCCGACTCTCTCGTCCCTCGTCTGAAACTTTTCCCAACCCCTCCCGCCGGAGACTCGAGCTTTAACAAGGAGAAAATAGCCGGCTCCTTTTCAAAGGTACCAAAAAGCGAAGCAGGGCATCTGCACGCACGGCAGGCTGGAAGCACTGCCCAGACCAAATATTTGCCCACCTTCCCGGGTTTGTGGCCTGGGTGATTTCGCGCCACGTTAAAGGAACGTCAGTACCCACTTCTTGGAGACACTTCTAACGACCTGCAGCCCTTGCGGGGCGCTGCTGGGGAACAGCAGAACCCGTCCCAGCCTGCTGGTCGCCTGCTCACTTTACAGACTCTCTGTTCACTCTGCTCACGTAAAGTATGCAGTGCCTCTTACAAACCAGACTTTTCCCCTCCTCTGTCTCTGTCTTCCTTTCTCTACATCCTTCCTTCTTACCTTCCTCTACTTTTATAGGCTCCACCTTACTCACTTCCACAAAAATGCTCACACTCTCCAGTAACACTAACAGCATGAACTTTTGTTTGTCCATTGTAGTGGTGCTTTTCTTCTAGAAGAAACACAACCAACTTCTTGGCAGAATAAGTATAAATCTTTGATGCCTAATCAACTGCAGCACTGTCAAAAACACTCTTTAAAAAAATCTATTTGGTTGAAGTCTGTAATACTGTGGAAAGGTCATAATATGATTCATGCCATATTAGTCTGTAAGACCTATAAAAAGTCAAAAATATGACCACGATGTCACAAAATAAGAAAACAGCATAATATTTATCTGGTGGTATTCTCTACTGGAGGAACTACCTTTATCAACCAAATGCCAGCAACCCCCCTCCCCCCCACACACACATTTTTCTTGCTCCTGCTTTCTACCCCCTTCTTGCTATTGTTCTCTGTTTCAAATGGTCGCAATGTGGAAGAAAGAAAGATGAGAAATTACCAAAGGGGAAGAACTACAGCAGTAACGTTTAAGCAGAAAGACACAAACTAAAGCCACTGAGTAAATGTCTTTTTCCCTTCACTAATTTGATCTAAGAGAAAACACACTTGCTGCACACTCCTTCACACCTCTCTTGTCCCTGTGTACTGTGTGTGAGTGTGTAAGTTTACTCATTATCAAAGGATTTAGCATTAAGGATAATTTCAAAACCAATCATTAGCTTTGTTTCTTTGCTTACTTTTAACACCATGTTATCAGTCTTGTCATTGTACAAAAGCATCTAGATATGCTTAATTAACATTGTCAGTTTTCCCACTGGATAACATTGTATTTTAAGTCAACAGTGATATATTGATTTTAACCACTTCCTGTACTCCGGTCTTACAATCATGCTTGATGGCTTATACAGTGCACTCTGGTTGCCATAAGTTTCAAGGGTAAGAAAAATTCAGATAAGCTGATTCGCATCTCAACCAAACACTGTAACTCACAACTGGAACATGTCTGGCTCTGGTCTAAACTAAGCTTAGCAAAAAGGATTAAGCCATCTCTGCTGAAGTGGAAGCAGCCATCGTCACAATGTCAACAACTTTTCTAGAAATGGTTCTCTGCATGAACCATAAAGACAGCAACATAACTCAAGCTTTGTAAGTGAAAATAATAGCAATGAAAATGTGTAGCCTACACAAAGCAACTGCATGAGTTAAATTCCAGTGCAACATCTGCCTGCCAAGACAGCTTTCCTTCCAAGACCATAATTTACCTTGGTAATGCCTTGTCCAGAGAAGTTGTTCATAAATGACCTTCCACTGTTACAGCTTTACTGAATTAGTGATCTTTATAAGTTAAACCCCCGCTATATACCAGAAATCTGCTTTGTGACTGCTATGCCATAAATAATGGTCAAAAGAATTAAAAGACCAGCTGCATTTTGGCAGGCAGGTAACAGATATATGCAATATACAAAAACACCACTTCCAACCCCACGCATTTGGATGCACCTTGTTTCATGCTGAAACAGTGAATGTCAGTGTGCAATGAGACAATGAGTGCAAATAAAGCATGTGTAGGTGAAAAAGCAAAACTAAAATGGGTAAAAAATTGCAATGGAAGGGCAAAACATGTGTAATGTGACACATTCAGACACTGTTGAAGGACTATTTATGGATGCAGTCAAAAGACACTTTGCAACCATGCCTCCAGGACAACGAATGAGTCAGTAAAGCTTTTGTGGCAGTGCAAATGGATGGCTGCAGGAAGACACCAGGGTCCGAAATCACTGAGTGGGAGTCACTGTGACACTGTGAGACTGCTACAGACAGACAGAAAATATCAGCCAGCACAGGAAAGATGATAGGTGTGTTGTCCTGACATCTTTATGGGACAGATCAGCCAACGCCAACTCACTCTGAAGGCAGCTACTATCAATCAGCCATTGTCACCATCAGTGACCAGATTAGGAACTGACTACCTGAGGCTAACCTGCATTGAAATCATCCCACACTGCTACCTGTCCTGATGACAGCTCTTGCAATACTCAACTGACTTGGGCTTTGGAATCATCTGATTTAGACACCTCAGCAGTTGGCCAGAGTTCTCTTCGCAGAGGAATCCTACTTCGCCAGATCACTGCACAATGACAGAATCCACAGCTGGAGGCAACCGGGCAAGTGTTATCATGATGCCATTGTGAGGGAGCATGAACTATTTGGTGGTGGGTTCATCATGGTTTTGGGAGGAATGGTCATGGCCTACAGAACATCTGCACAATGTGCAAGGCAATCTCACTGGTATCGTCTACAAGGATGACATTATGCATGCCAGCACTGCAGGGAATGGGATCAGGCACCATTCTTCAGGATGACAGTGCCAGACCACACAGGGTTCTGGTTGTCACCAGCTTTCTGCAGCAGTAGCAAGTGACTCACATGGACTGTCCAGCAAACTCGCCAGGACTAAGCCCAGTCAAGCACCTGTGGGATGTACTGGTCTATGGCTTGTGGGCAAACTACCCATCACCAGCTGACCTTAACAAGCTTTTCCTTTGGCTTCAGCAGGAGTGGCAGGAGATCTCACAAATGACTCTGGGGACATTGGCTCAGCATAAGTCTATGTGACAACTGCGCCTCACTTGCATGAAAGCCAATGGTGGGCACACACATTTTAACATTGATTATTTTGTGCTGCACCTGGTCTGACTTTTGTATATGAGAGTTGTGTCCTTCATGCCAGGAAATCCTGCTTTTGCCATGAAATGTTGGTCGTTACATTAATGAACAAGGTACAGTTCAGCTTCATTGTGACTGTTTGTGTTTTGGCATCACACAGTGCATGAAGTTTGCACTGATCTTTCAATTGTTTTGAGCACTTTATGTATTTTATATATATCTTCTGGACCACAGAGGTGTGCAAATACTGTACCAGCAGTATACAAGCTTAAATGCACATTCAAGATTCAGTGACTTTTCATTTTAATGTTTCTATTGTCAGCATTTTGGCTACAAGTAGAGTAAATTATTTGATTACTTAAAATATTGAGACCATACACTAATTCTAGTAGTCTTTGGTCTTTGTTGCATATAAATTATAATACAGTGCAAATTTACTTCTATTATATATTACATGATACCCAAAGGGGTTCTTTTTAATGTCGTGGGATCTACCTTTGTGTTTCTCACAGGAATTAAATCATAATTCTGGCAAACACGTACATCAATGACATGTATGCGTAGGTACACCACAAGCACTGAAGTAGAGGCACACCCAGTCTGCGAGCAGACGATCAAATCATATAGTGCATTACGTGATTAACACAATAAGACAGGTAAATTTTCGAAATAATTCAAGTACCTTGAAAGAAAGCGATGATCTTCTTCTGCGATGTTCCAGAAACAATGGTTGGTGAAAATACTGCGATGACGATCAAGCAGTAAAGTGATATTTCTGGGAAGCACACCACTGGCTTCTTTGAGAATGTCGCCATTATATTTACAAACAATTAATACTGGCTAATTTTTTTTCAAACTTCCGTTCAAGACTAACCGAAAACACCTGCCATTAGAGCTCTGGAATCAAACAGGTTACGCTAAAGGCATTCCACTCAACAGTTTAGAGCCGTCAACAAATAGCAAGGCAAGAACAGGGTTACAGTTCGCTATCGGCGTGCGCCTCGGAAGTACAGTCATCGCACAAAGCGGGCGACCACCGGCATCGATCAGCGGACGAGTCGATTTTGTCGGTAAGAGGTGAGGATCTGTCTTATTCCTTGGAAATGAAGCTTATTAATATGTCTTGGCTTAAAAAATTATTTCATATTGTGCAAAATGAAGCTAATAAATTTATGTTTCGTAAATCGTTAACCTTAAAATAAACTATTTCTTTTAAAATGATTATACCTTACTAAAACATAGCTTACTTTCATAATGGACTCGAAGGTAAGGGAGTTAAGCAAGAACCTAGCCATTTAGCGGCTGCGCGGAAAAGGAATGTTGTTATGCCCAGAGACACTATACACTAAGTGTCTCTGTTATGCCTTTTTCTCTCCCATACCGCCAGTTTAATTACTGTTTCGCTAAGCAAGGATGATTGGATTATTTATGCAAGGATTATTTAAATATATTAAACTTTTCGATAAAGAAACTGATGCTGGAACGAACATCCCTTATTATTAACTCCATGGATCATTGGATGGTTGTTTGAACAGAGATTCCAGTTGTCGGTTGTGGTTTCATACAAAGTGCATGTGACAACGTTCACAATCGCTTCTGCGTCTGTCGTTGTTATTGTCATTATTATAGATGTGTTACCAGAGTTCGTAGCGTCCTTTTAGGTCCTTTAAAGTGCTTTAATTTTGAAATGTCTGATAAAGGCCTGTAAAATCCTTTAATTCTGCTTAAGGTACTTTTTAAGTTTTTCTAGGTCCTTTAGAAAAGTTCTCAGTCTTTTTTTAGGTGCTTTGTTCTAGAACCTTTTTCAACAGCACATTGTATCGGAAGTCAACAAGGGAGATACAATGAGGCCGTATAAGGGATAGTAAAACGAAAGATTCTCTTTACTTAACTTTGCGCTTGTCAAATGTCCCTTATAAAAGGCCTTAACTTCCGGCAAGCCCCCCCCCACTCCCTATAATCTGACTCGCTTGCACAATATTTATGTTTGATATTCCATCCGTCCCCATAAAAAGGTACACGCTGCGGATTTTGTTGTTGGAATACCTATGCCTTCAAATATCTGCATGGGCGAACAGAAAAATTTTGTATTTCAAAAGCAGAAAGGGCATATACAGGGGATGAAGCGAGCATCGTATATCGCACTCTGACTCTGGCATTTGAATGCTTTTCAATGAGAAAATACAAAGAATGCAGTTCGGTATGACAGGCACAGACAATGCTGACGAAAAGTAAGTTGTAAAAGTACAAAGTGAGGACAGCTGAGCGCACTTAGCCTCTGCATTACGGCTGGATGTTAGAGCAAGGAGAATAATCAGATTTATGATTTACGAATATATTGCACCAGGATAGATCGAAGTTAATTATGCTTTGGTGAAAACCTCGATAGATTTTCACATTGTTAGATCTTTAATAATTCTAAACTCATAGCCCCAAAAGTCAAACTGTTTAAGATCTATTATTAAGATGTTCGTAGTTAATCTTGGGGACTGTGATGTGAACATGAAGGTATCGGTTGCTGATCGTCTATGACGTAATCTTAAAGAATAACGAAAGGTCCTGAGCTGCGCATCGTCAGTTAACCTGAATATTGACATATGACATGCGATATGACAGTCATCTCAGACTTACAGACCAAATAAGTTAGGTGGTACAAACATCTGTCGACTTTGTTGCCGAGTGTTGGGGTAGGATGCGTGTAAAGATATCGTAGAACATTTCATTGTCCCAAGGCGCACGTCGGGTAGGAACCGACACATATGGTAAAATTAACCAGACTACTATCACTTATCTGTTTTACTGACAGTTGTAATTAGATGCCTCATTATCATGTAGCGTTGGTTTGCATGAACAGCTATCTAAGGACAGATTCGCTATGTAAATTTGAGGATAAAATGGTGGGGGTGCGGGGTTGAGACGTTCGCAGGGCGTAAGGCGTTAGGGAAAAAAAGCAGTACGAGGGATGTTAAGAGGATTAATTGGTTACAACCAACAGAACTGCAAAATTTGGGGCTGTAAACTGCATCAAGTACTTCAGCTACCCCTTTGCCCCCACAAAAGCCTGCAGATCCCGGGGCCCTGTCTCTCAGCTTTTTTTCCTATGCAGTTTTCTAACCCCTGTCTCCGTGGACAACAAACTATTAAAAGTAAAACTGTTATTAGGTATATATTCTTATTAAAAGCAAATATCAACACGAATTTGCAATAAGTGGCCTGCATGCATTTGATTCCTGCCAAAAGCAGTTTTATGGAGGGCCGGATTGCTGTACCTGTCCTAGGGATTTTAAAATGAAAATATGTTTATGTTAATTGTAACTATACAGATTATAACTTCAGCATTTTGAGTATTTAAGAGCACCGATGTATTTCATTGAAAAAAAAAGCAAATCAATGCACTTAAGAAGGTCCTAAAGAGACAGGTTATAACTTAGTTATAACCCATCTTTTTATTAAATTACCTTGGCTTTTCCTTACAGTATAATGCCAAGGTAATTTTTGTCTTTTTTTCTCCATATCGTTTTGTTCCATTTTTGTTCTTTCAGATCTTTCATTTTAACATTATCTGCTGTTCTTGTATTTTTTAAAATTAATGCATTTTTACCAGGGAAGGGGAAATATGATAACCCATGGTCACCAGAAATCATGCCAAGCCATTATAAATCATAAATTACTCTAGCCCTTCAAGCAGTTTTTTTTAAATCAGCTGCTACAATGCACAGTATGAATTTGAAGAATGGTGTTAATAGACACTGGTTACTTTAGGCTATCCCTCCAGTTCTCTAAATGTATTCCATGCAGGAGAACTGCTTGAGATTCCTGATGTGGGATGTGCAGTTAAGTGTGAATTCAAAGCATGCGGGTGTGTGTGTGTGTACACCCACAGAGACATGGATGGAAATGGAAAGTGATAGAAAATGAACTAACACAAACCATTGGCTTAAAAGAAACTTTAATGAAAATAAAATAATTTACCGGTCCAAGCAATCTCATCTGCAGAACAGCTGTATGCATGCAGTTATCTAGAAAGTTTTCAATAAATTCTGCAATACTTTGTTCACATAAAAGTTTCAAAGACAAAGATTTTTGACTCGTATATTTTACTATCGTCAGAGCACTATAAGCCACAGCTACAGAAGAAAGTACAGACATTTCAACTGTAAGTGGAGGGTGTAAAAAGGAAAAGTCTTTGATACACGTATAACGTGAAACCCACACATGCCAACAAACTACAAATCCCTGGTCTTCTCCCTTTGCTCATATCATTTCAAAGATG
This sequence comes from Lanistes nyassanus, assembly GCA_004794575.1. Taxonomy (NCBI): domain Eukaryota; kingdom Metazoa; phylum Mollusca; class Gastropoda; order Architaenioglossa; family Ampullariidae; genus Lanistes; species Lanistes nyassanus. The sequence goes on from SMGT01005764.1 coordinate 209,993, forward strand.
TTTTCACCTTACTAAGTATATGTCTTAACCAAATACACTGTCAAATATAGATTTGCTGCATACAAAGAAAAGTGGATACACCAGTACAGATGCAAGTGTATAGCCGAAACTATATGTGTATATAGTTGAAACTATATATGTATAGAAATCTGCCTTTAAAAGTTACAGAGAAATAAAATGGCAATAGCACCTTCAAGCACATACATGCTGCATGACAAATATACAAATCACATAGAGTATAGGTGTGTGGAGATTACATAAACATAGTACAGTATTAAAACAGGCCTCTGTATCATAAGATGTTTGGATTTACACTTTGACAATGCACCAATACCCAGATGCTCCTCACAAATACAAAAGGTGTAAAGGAGTACATGTACTATACTTCTAAACAGTTAACTGCAATTTAGAGGAGGCTAGGGCCATTTTAGGGCAGATCTTACCACCAAAATTCACAATTTTCTTCCTGTGGCTTTCACATGGCAGTATTTAAATTCTCTGGAAAGAGGCAGATAGAGGAGCTAAAAGTTTTGCAATGTGTGCAACAAAAATCTTCAATTTTGTTGCATATGAAACAAAAAGCCTTAACTCTAGCTAAAATCAGTGCTCACACTGTGAAACAGCAAGTATACAACAATAATATGACAGTTTCAATCAAGGGTTTCCTCGGAACACACACATATCCTAGTTCACATAGAAATGGTTCAGCTGTTTCACTGCACTTTCACACCAATTTTCCCATCCGTTCTGACATACGTCTGCTAAAATATATCTTGTCGAGCCATCAAAACAGTCCACATGTTCTTCGAATCTGCTCTATATTACATGAATATGACTGAGCTAGCTGAGGATCTCAAGATACCATACGATGGCTACAGTTCATCCATAATTTGTCAGCCCCTTACTTTACTGCAGATCAAATTATCAGCATTAAGTGGGAAGAATACAACACATACACCAATTCACTGGATATTTACAAGGCAACATTCTTCTTTGATGATGTCCACAACTGCAATTCCGATTTCTAAAGTGTGGTATCTTAAGTTCTTATAATTGAACTTGTACCATTGAAGTTTCAGACCTTTGACAAATGGCGGAGAGAACAAAAAAGACTTGGCTCTTTCTTTACAGTCTTAGGCAACAGTCATGCATCTGCATACCAGTTCATGCATGAGGTACCAGTTTAAAGTCCACGGGCAGTAGTACTCTCGTCCCTAAATGACGGTACTAGACAGACATGATCATATGGCAAAATAGTGAAAGCAGCTAGTTGAAAGTGACCAGCATTTTGCAGTTAACATCCAGCGAAGTGATGAAACACACTCAACACATATAAAGATAACCAGCAAAAGGTACCTATTCCTAAAGACGACTTTCAGATGTCTGCTAATCACCTCTCCACCTCTGAATCCATCACCAAAATTAACAATGCAATTTTACAATATCAAAGCTGGCCTACAAACAACTACCTCTCAACAATCCACATTCCCAGAAAATGGAATCACAGATCAACTTCTTGCAGTTTTATAAACATGTTGCAGGACAGCAGTTTCTGAAGTTCAAAACACAAAGATCATTATGCTAGCTCATTTGTTCTTGAAATCATTTATTTCCTGCAGAATACCCTGCCTGCTTGTAATTTTCACACTGGGGATGCTACGTTTAAATGGTTTTCTTAGAAAAAGCAAGCAGTTTAGAGATGGGGGTATTTTGGGTGTTGTTTCTAAATTAATGGTGACAGTAAGTTTTCCAAAATTTTCACAGTATCTACAAGATGTCATTTTTAGATCAAATCCTCTGCAGGTAATATCAAACATGGGGTGCCACTTCTCTGAAAAAAATTGCTTTAATATTACTTTTTTTATTTGACATTAGCCTTGATATACATTAATCTCTTTCATCAGCTAATTTTCATGCTGCAGTTTTACAACTCAAACAGAAAAATGGACATGCAGCATAGCAGTATAGACCAAGTTGTTGCATTTTCCAGCACAACAAATATTGTCAACAGCTACGGCAGAGATAAACATATTCTCTCTTAGCCTTTCCAACATCGTGTTCATGTGTGATTTTGTTTTCCTAAAGTATAAAAAAAGCACTTTTACATGACAATTGTACAGCTAGTGCAAGATAAATATATTCTCTCAAAAAACCTTTCCAACATTGTGTTCATGTGTGATTTTGTTTTTCTAAAGTATGAAAAAATACTTTTACATGACAGAATTGTACAGCTACTGCAGAGATAAATATATTCTCTCAAAAAACATTTTCAACATTGTGTTCATGTGTGATTTTGTTTTTCTAAAGTATAAAAAAACACTTTTACATGACAGAATGGTTCATCAGCCAAAATATTGGAACTACCATTCTAGAAGTACTAAGTCATTTTGGGTCAACAGATTCAAAGTTAGACTTAGTGAAAATACAACAACTGTATCATCATCTGTCAAATTTGTGCATTTTTCTTCTCCTGTCATGGTTGATGCTGGTAGCTGTATTGCCTCTTTCACACCAACTGATGTTATCTAGCAGAGGAAAGCCCTGAGGTATAAAATGGAATCATTCACACCTTGCCTGTCCATCCTGTGATAACCAAACTGTACAGTCTTCACATCTGTTGTCACACACCTTGTGCAAATCACCCAAATGTTTAAACAAAATCAAGATAAACACATGGTGTCTTTCAGTGCAAAAGCAAACAAGCACATCATGAAATAATGGCTCTTTCAATAAATGCCAATGCCCTTCTAAAAACACTGGTTACTTGTAAAGAAGCAAGAAGGTTGCAACGCCACATGTGATCATGACCTTGGCTGCAAAAACTGACCACGTATAATTCTGCCACCATGTGCAAAACGAATGTGTACAGATTGAACACTTTGTAAACATTCAGTAAGAAAATATTTTTTTGCATACTTCTCTGCATTCTACTTTCACTGCCTTTAAAAATACAGTTCTTTAGACAGTCTCTATAAATGACAGTCTCTATAAATAAGGCTTTGAAGTTTCAACAAAAAGAACTATTCACTACTATGTGCAAAGAAGCTGGCTTACAGTAGAAACAAACAAGATTTTCTCAATGAAACACACAAATAGCACCATAGAAATACAAATAATTGTAAAACTATGCCTAATTCAGTGACAACAAGTGAAAGAAATCTCTTTTAAACAGTGAACTATCAAAAAAAAAAAAACCCCATGGTTTTCCTAGAATTTCATTTTCATGATTTGGTTCACTTCCTAGGTCACAATTTGCTATATCACATACTGTTATACGATAAAGTTTGAGTAATTTGTTGGTGAAAGCAAAAACGTAATCCTAAGCAAAAGCCAACAGCTGGCCAATCGATTCACAACATCATGGAGTCTCCTCTCCCAAGGCAAGGCACCCATCCAGTGATCGGCACGTCATTTTCAGACCACAGCAATAACGATGATCATGATGAGCGTGACGATGGTTGTGACAGTCAGGTGCAGGAACAGCATGAAACGCTTGAAGCGGCGACCCTATAAGGCAACATCCGAAAACCTCGTTCATGTAATCCAACCTCCTCTTTTAGATGACCAAATTATGGTCCACACACAAAAACACCAAAAACCTTTTTAAAAGTTCACAGCAAGAAGCCAAGGATTTGGTTTTCTGTGGTTTTGACTCCATGCCAGTAGCTCAGACCACATCACAGTGGGAATATGGGGAGTGGGGGCCTATTTCTAATGTAAGCGGCAAAGTGCAAACTGATGATAACAATACAATAGTCAATGTAGACAGGAAGTTTAATGTTTGGGAGCAAGGTCGAATGGAGTCTGCACACTCCAGAACATTATTCTTGGCCTATACGAGGTTTAAACCTGCAAACTTCAATATGCATATCCAATACAGTACACCCACTGAGCTATCCAGGCCCCTAGTAGCCACGCAAAAATAAGTCAAAACACTACATGCTTAGCAGGCAGCAAGTTACTTACGGCTGGCTCTGGCTCATCGATATGCATCTTTGGATTTTCTCTCTTCTGCTGCTCATATTTCCTCCTCCTCTCTGTTGGGGGAAAAACAGACCTTGTAAATATTTTGTCTAGATAGATTGACCTCACCTCTGTTTTAATTTTTATAATAGATTTTCTTGAAGTTCTTGATGCACATCCTGTGGATGCCATTTCTTGCTTCAAACTTTTCCTTCTTGCAGTTTATGGGCACACTTGCCTTGCCAGATGCATCTCAACTTATCATTTGAGCTGTGAAAGTGTTTACTTATCCAGATGAACAAGTGTCTTTTTCATCATATATACACAAGACCTGACCAACATCTACTGGGTAAGGAAATGTTTCAAGTTTTGCCATGTAGCTACGTGAATCACCCTAAGGAGCACCCTTCATCTGCTCCTATCCACGGCATTATACCTTTGTTCTTTTTGTAAGTGCAGCACTGGTGGACCTCCAGACTCAACTCGATGACGATGTGCACAATGACCCAGATGACCAGAATCCAAGTTGCCCACCATGGTACTTGGGCTTTGCCAAAGTCCATTCCTATGAAGATCTGGGGAACTGTTCACAGAAACAAAATACCTTTCTAATCACCCTTTCACAAACATCCCTTTACACTTAATAAGGAACAAATGAGGACAGAGTGCTATAAATCGTCAAATGACAACCCCAACAAAGTACTGGCAGCGCTAGACACAACCGTATGCAATCAAGGGAGCCTACTGTACCCAAACACGTAGCAAAGAGAGAGTCGAAAGAAAGGGATGGCAGATCTTTAAAAGATCTTTCGACTCTCTCTTTGCTACGTGTTTGGGTACGGTAGGCTCCCTTGATTGCATACGTCAGTATACGGTTGTGTCTAGCGCTGCCAGTACTTTGTTGGGGTTGTCATCCCTTTACACTGGCAATCTTCCTGAGCAATAGGTGGAACTAAACATTACCTTCAAGATAGTGTACTGGGCACTAAAATGCTTTCATGACAAGATGCACAGATAAAAGCAGTTAATCTCAGATTGACATCACTTGAATTTTAGAATGTGATCAGAAGAATATCAAATAACGGCAGGCTGTCATGTCCTAGATGGTACTGATCTGACAAGAATTTATGTGAGATGTATCTTTATCTCACTTAACCGGCTAAAATCAGCAAATAAGCTATAGGACAGAGGTTACCAGTAAAACACTAAAAATAAAAATAGACAATATCAAAGTAAACTAATATAACACAAAGCACCTTAGCGGTAGAGACAAAAAGAATGTAGAGATGCAGCAGCGGTAGGTCTGACAACGAAAACTCCACCACTCCAGCTACTCAAGCCATCATCAGTACGCCAGGAGAGAGGCCATGCAGCCAGCGGGACCACACAAAGCCTCCACCAGTGCAGGACACCAAACCGCAGACCCCTTCCCTTTCCCCTCACCTATCTCCCCTCCCCTTCAGGGCAAAATCACCGCGAGGTGAAAGCACTTTCCCTCCCAAATCAACAACAACACAACAACAAAATCTCACTCACTTGCAAGAACATTTGCGATGGTACCAAATGCCCAGTGGAACCAGTTGAAAACAGGACGGCACTTGTGCTCTTCTGATGGGCGGATCAATGCAATTATAGGCTGGTAAAAAAAAAATAAATAAATGTTAAAATTAATAATGCCTTCACTGCATATAAAAGTACAGTAGCTAAAACTCTGAATAATTACAAACTGACAAGGGAACTCATTGATGTTCCTATTAGATAAAGCAGATGACTCTCAGAATGACAAATTTGCCTAAACACTCAGCAATTTGAAAAACTCTAAAGACCTGAAAATTTACAAGGTGGTGTTTGGAAAGTAAATTTATTTTAAAGAATAGGAGAAATCTCCATAAGCTGACACTGGCACTATCACTTAGACATGATATCTAGTTGAGCTTTCATGCCTCTTTTCTCTAGTTTCGTGAAGATGCAAGTGGCATATTAAAGCTTAGTAAAACTCACATTAATGATAATACAGACAAGGATAATGATCCCAAGAATTGGGTGAGCACGCTGAGGCAAGTCAGGAGCCTGTTTGACACAAAAAGCAAAATCTTGCATCAACACTGCAAAAGGAACATTTAGACCAAAACTGTGAAACCAAACCTGTAAACTTTACACTAATCTATTACAAATATTTTGAACACTACAACTTGTTCCAAGTGTAAAAGTAAAATTCATTCACTGAAGGTCACAAGTAGTAAGATAAAATTGAAACATTTTAAATACAACACTCCCCCCCCCAACCCAATTGCTGCTTGAAGTGTGGAATGTGGTGCATGCTGTGGCTACAAAGACACTGGGCCATGCTAAATGCTATGCTTGTTTCACAGAATTTAGTTTTCCTGGATTTCTTTGTTGTTACTGAATTTTCAGAGATCTAAAGATCAAATAGTTCTTTCCTGCAGAAAATTAACTTTCTGGTAAAGATTTCTCTTAGGTACATACCACACTCCATCCCTGTGCCTCAACAAAGATGAGGATGATCCCAATGATGCTGATGATAAACATCATAGCCATGCAGTTGGTGTGGGCCTGCAGGAGGATAAATATGAGGTCACACCAATTATAGTATCTGTCTTTGTCACCCATATTCAAGTACCAGCAATGACACAAAGTGAATGTAATTCAGCCTGCACAAAAGTATTTCATCAGGACAAACTCTCACAGTCTGAGTCAGGTATTTCATCTGAACACATAAACAGTCTGGGAAAAGTATTTCATCAGAAAACACAATGCATACTTACAACAAACCAGTATCGATGATCAAACATTCGTTTGTTGGGCCACATAGGTTTGTAATATTTGGTCATCAGCAGACCAATTGAAGCAAAGAACACCCATGCTAGTATCATCAGGCACCCTGCAATTGCATGCATATTCATCAGGTATAATTTACAGTTAATAGGATATTTCAAAATGCTTACATTTTTAAGGATCTCAGTGTTGACACATTCAATAAACTTCTTGTCTTCTAATTCTAATAACTCACCAGTTCTTTCAAAGAGAAAATTATGACGATTAATCCTTTGTCCTTGCATGACATAGACCTATGCATGACGTTGATGGTGCACAGATGTTTAAAAAATATTGCTAATAAACTAAGACACTTGCAACTATATACTTTATTTGGAAAGACCAATTTTTTAAAGAATTTTTATTGGAAAAGTTTAGATATTACTTAACATTTGGTGTTGGATGTTGTTACCGCATGCACAAAATGAAAAAAAGTCTAATAAATTGCATCCGTCACTGCTTGCCCACTTTCAATATCTCTGAATTGTATATTATTATCATTTTTGACCTCGAATAAAATCAAAAATTTAGTATTTTCTCTTAACTTTTGGCCTAAATTATATTTAAAGTATCTTTTTCTATCAAGCTTGATTTGATCTAAAATCTTCTCTTATATCTGGCAGCCATTTCTTGTATCTGTCCTGGTAAGCAGATGCTCAGCAAACTCAATCTAAATTACAGCCGTCACGACATACATTGAGTTGTGAGTGCAAAGAGTTAATCTCTTAAGACCACATCACAACAATTTAAGACTCATCTTCACTACTGTGTTAAGTGCCAGAAAGCAGCAGTCTTCTATGGCTAACAGGTGATGGCATGAATAGTCTTTTAAAGAGTAAAACAGTGCACCAAATGAGCCGTGACTTACCGTGAGCCCTAACAAGCGGGTAACGGGCTCGACCACCGAGATTACCTTCGTAGAACAGATCCACAGTGCCAGCGCTGGCAATGGGCAGTTCATTCACCCCTAGTCCGTGTCGCCGCAGTACACCTAAATCAATAATTAATCATCTCTTAAGACATCATCCCAACATGATCCTGGGATTTCCCTTTTCTTGTTTCTTGCTAAAGTCTCTTCCAAAAACAGATTTGTACACATTAACAGAAATGATTCTGACACCCTAAAGACATTAAATTAGTCAGAATTACTTAAAATTCTACTAAATTTTTAGATTGTGAATATCCAATTTCACCAAGAATACAAGAAATGCATGTCAAATATCAATTTAAAAAAAAGGGGCAACTCCAACTAAAGTTTAAGGGGACAATTTTTTTAAACTCTAATATGAAATTTAAACACACCTGTTGTCAAAGAACCTTTCCCACAGACAAAACCGATTTCCCAGTGAACTAGCTATAGATGAAATTGTTGTCATTTATTAGGTAAGTTTACAGTAATCTTATAAGCATTTTTTTGCGCAATCATTACTTATATATTGTTCAACTAAAATAGGCTAAACTTAACCTGCTCTGTATTAAGAATCTCTTGAGAAGGAAGGCATCTACCTCTGCTGGCAAAGCCTCGAGCTAGAAGCAGGTGATAAGGCTGACCACCTATGCGTGACAACTGAGGGAAAAAATAATCTAAGTTGCGGTCAACTGTGAATCTACATCGCAGTCGCCCGTTGTGGTTTGATCCTTCCTCATTGGTAATTACTTGCTGTCTGGCAACCAACTAGTACAAAGAGAAAAAGAAGGTCCACACATCAGCATGTTAAAAAATTTTCTCTCTTAAATTTTTTCAGCGACATGAGCAAATGTTGCAAACATCCCCCATTTATCTGATTATCTCCCCTGCAACAGGACACTTCATCAACATTCCCAAAAAATAGAAATTAAACACCCCCCCCCCCCCCCCCCCCGAAAAAAAACCCAGAAAGCCAGATAAACTTACACTTTCTTTGTCTAGGTCAATGTTGCGGTTGTGGTCATTATACGAGATATAAATACGTGTGGAGTCATCTGAAGAGTCGTGTGCACAGGCAAAGACAATGTCTTCTCCCTGTAATCCAATGAAACTATCCTTTTATCCCAAGGCCAGTTACGCCAGTTGGTTGTACACACTTTGAAAACAGCAGCAACAACAAAAATAATAATAATAATCTCCAACTGTGAATTTTATCAATGCTTTCAATGAAAGCTTTATTCACAAGATAAACACATGGAGTTTTCTTAAAGGTACTGGGACACATGGATGTCAAAGCGAAAACACACTGCAATCCTTCTTTTAAAAAAAAGCTATGTGTATCTATCGCAGCTGCGATTGATTTCTCTCTGTTTACTTGCCTCTGGTGATCATCACCCAGATGTTAGCCTAACTGTATCTACTGTGGTAAAAACATGTGAATCTGCAAGTTCCCATGCTCTAACAGCTGCCTCTAGAGAATGAGATAACACCGAGATTTGCGCAAGAGTCTTGCATCACCCAGAGGAAAGGCAATAATGTCTCATCTGCCAATCCTCCTCATGAGTCGTGATGCCCCCCACCAGCTTCAAGATTCCCCCCCCCCCCAAGCAGTGCAGCAGATGGAAAAAAAATGGTTACATTTATAGATTATGCTAGCGTGTTTTCTTGACACAGTACTATAAAGCATTTTTACAAAAAAATGTGTTCACAACAAACAGTATGTTGTAAAACATACCAGCAGATGGCTGTTGGCCGTTCTTGGTATTTTGTGTCCAAGTACCTTCAATTCTCTGACACCATATAAAAGGGAAAGAAAAAAAAATGATAACCAACACTGACCATGTAGGAGTCATTGGACAGTGCAACAGCAACGTAGCGATCCTTGGCATTGTCCGTTAGACCACTCAACTCAAAGCGCACCCTGTCAGCAGTACCTTGCCAGGTGACAATATATTCACAGTGTGGCTCCCAACACCCAGACGGTTCTCTGTAGCACCCTTTTTGTACTCCACATTCATCAACGTTGATTGGAGGAGTTATCTGAAGATACCAAGCATTTCACTCCACATGATGCTCACTTCTTGTTTACACACACTGCAGAAGTGTATCATCCATCCCACATGATGCTCACTTTCCTGTTCACACTGCAGAAGTGTATCATCCATTCCACATGATGCTCACTTCCTGTTTACACACACTGCAGAAGTGTATCACCCATTCCACAAGTTTTATGCATGGCCCCAGTGTTTTATGTTTTGTTTTTGTAACTTCGAATCTGTTCATGCCCAGCCATATGGGATAAATTAATTATTCAAATTAATAAAAGATGATATTTTAAACGCACCATGCATTTGTCTTTCTGAATAGTTATTTCATAACGTGCATACTCAAACCTTGCCTCTCTTGTGCACACGCACACACACACGTATGTTTACCCACCCACACACACATGTATGTGCACCCACCCAACACATACACATCTGCATGCACACACATGCATGCACAAACACACCACTCAACCGTTATCAGCATCTGCTTGTAAGCTCAACCCCATGCTTGCAGCATCAGGGAAAACTGAATCTTTGCGAAAGAAAGAGAAAAAAAACCTCGAACCTTGGGGAAAGGATCCCTGGGCAGGGATGGGGCACTGGGGCTGGGATCAATGATGATAGGAGAACTCTCTGCCACCCAGTAAGTTTGTTCATCAACAATAAAGGTGGCCCTGAGATAGGAGGAAAGCAAAACAATCCAGTTTAAACAGCGGGAATATAGAACATGGTGAAAAATAGATCTAGGGGAAGGAGACTAACAAGTCAAAACATCAGGTCAACGGGTTTTTTCTCCAGCAAAACAGTTGGGGTCCAGTGATCTCACAGTCACTCCTGCAAGAAGCTTCACCCATATGCTGATAAATGTGACCATCCAGCATGCAGCTGCTCGGAATTAAGTTCCTTTGGGCGATTTTGAACAACACCCCAAAAGTCTGTTGATTTGATGGGCTATAGAGGAAAGGATTTTGACCAAGTGTGAAAGATTAATTATTTATCTATAACATGCCTGTAAAAGGAAACTGCTTGATTCTACCTCTGAAACTTAAAAGAATGTTTTTAACAAAGGTAATTTCCTCTTGTTTTGAATGGTGAAGGCCACTGACATTCCCAGTTTTTGATCTCTTCTTACCCTCTGTTTACATTGAATGGACCCACCAAAATGCATCCCAACAGAAGGCATGGTTTTGCCATTTTATGCTTTGTTTGATTAAAAATGGTAAACCGGGACAGAGGAAGCAGATAGCTCAGTGACTAGATGGTAGCTTCTGAACCTAATGGCACCGTGACACACCACACTTTCCCCAGTTGACCCAGCTTTAAATAGAAACCTAATCCACAAGTCAGGGAAGGAAAGGCGGAGGAGATGGGCACCCCCCCTCACTTTGCTGGCACCTGGAAAAGTGGGGATCACATCCTAACACATCCCAACTCCCTTACAACCTTAACGTCACAGGAAAATCTTTTTTTTTTCCTATTTGATTGGCTGCAGCTTGAAATTTAAGCCAAAGGACAGCTTTTAATGTAAGAAAGCCTACATGAACAAAACACCAAGAGGCAAGACTCAGTTCATGGTGGATGGTAACACACAAAAAAACCTTCTTTGATTTTTTACAATAAAAGGGGATCAGTAAATTAAGTTCCTTACCTGAATTCTATATGCCCTTTAAATCTCTTTGTTTCCCAGGCAAAACGTAAATTGTTCTTGAGAGTGTAGTCAGATGTTTGTATGGCAAACTGAAAATAAAATAAATTCAAATGTTAATCATTTCCACCTCCCCTAACAGATATATGCATGTTTATCGGTTTTGTAAAACGTTGAGTGTCCACTTTTGCTGCGATGCTACGCTATAGAAGCTTATATTATTATTGCATGCGTTATTACAAATATTATAATTATATATGTCTATTCCCTCTCTAAACATGCAGGGGTGAGCTGTAGCATAACAATAACATGGGTACAGATCTTGTATCCTGCCGAAGTACTGCCTCCGCATCTGGCACCTGCTTGTATGATGGTCATCGCGGATTCTCTGGCTTCCTCCCCCTTCCCTCCCCCTACCACCCTTCATCACCTCTTCCCCACCCACCCTTTGTTTGCTGCCTTGACATTAATGATTGATGTATTACTGGAGGCAAAGGGCTGCAGTTTAAAAAATGTAATATATGTGCAAACACCTGCAAAGATCTATAGACACAGACAGAAACTCACATACATATGCAAACTCCTGCAAAGATCTATATATACACACACAGACAGAAACTCACATACATATGCAAACTCCTGCAAAGATCTATATATACACACACAGACAGAAACTCACATACACATGCAAACTCCTGCAAAGATCTATATACACACACAGACAGAAACTCACATACATATGCAAACTCCTGCAAAGATCTATATACACACACAGACAGAAAGTCACATACATATGCAAACTCCTGCAAAGATCTATATATACATACACAGACAGAAACTCACATACATATGCAAACACCTGCAAAGATCTATATATACACACACAGAAACTCACATACATATGCAAACACCTGCAAAGATCTATAGACACAAACACACAGAAACTCACATATATGTGCGAACTCCTGCAAAGATATATATATCCACACACACACACATACACAGACTCACATACATGTGCATGAAACAATGTTCTTACTCCCTGGTTCTCCGTAGAGTAGCAGTTTGGTTTTTCTACATATTCCTTTCCCAGCAACGTGAATTGCCCCAGTGCTTCTCGTGGTCCACCCACTGGCCAGGCCACCAACATGAAATCCCGGAATTTTGCATCCCCTTCTGCTATAAGTTCAACTGAAAAAGACCAAAAAAATGTCACTCAGTTCTCTGCTATATCAGAATGCCTTTTAGAGACAGGGTGCTATGCAAATTATAAACAGTACAGTAGCTCAAGGATGCGACTGTTACTGTGCCACTATTGTGCAGACATATACAAACATATATACTTGGATGTTTCTATCTATAACCCAATTTAATAAACTTACTGTTAAGAGTTAACATAAAAGTACGATGAATGAGAAAAAGAACATATCTTTTTTTATTGTTATGGCTTTCTGATTTGTAAGTATCATTTCTGATATTGTAAAAAAAAATGTTTTTAAAAGACAAAATTGTGTGGGTATTGATATTGGAGCCCTGAATCTAGACACTATGTTTCTTTGTGGATATATTGTCCGCATATGCAAGCATCCACATTCATGCACATAGGGAGATGTGCATGGATGCACACACATACACACCATCATGCACACCATTACACATACTCTGTAACTTTTTAAAAGGAGAGTATTTTACAAACTGACCAAAATTTAAGTAATAAATTAAAGTAGGTAAATAACAAAACATTTTTTTAAAAAAAATGTTATAGTCATATTCCTTACTTGTCACAACTCTAATTACTGATAACAGTAATATTATTGACTTTGAAATAACAAAATTTATCACACATAAGAGTCTTAGAAATCTTACACAAAACAAACCCACAGAAACTAAATGCATAGTGGCAAAATACAGTGGTTAGGCAGCCCCATGTCACTACAAATCTTGCCTGGCCTAATGTTTTAGAACCAAGGGTCAAAATAGCCCACAAGCCTAAAATCTGAAGGTCCTTTTGTTTAAAATGAAGGGGTCAGCCTGTAAATCTCTGCATCGTTCTTGAATTTTTGTGCATAAGTTATCCCTGATTGTACATTATCAGAAGCTCTACCTCTAAGGCATAAAAAATCATAAATCACTAGACCATCAGGCTACTGATTTTTTTGCAAGCTGCTGTGGTTATACAAAAATTAAAGTGTGCCAGAGGAGATTTCAGTGGGCCAGTGAATTTCAGAGGTTACTGGCCCATCCAGCTAGTGAAAAGTTTAGATTCCCCATCCCTGTGAATGTCATACATGCACAGCCATTTATGCCAACGGTCTCACTTACCTATCAGCTCTTGATCCACACGATATGTGTCGGAACTGACTTTGATTTTAAAAGGAGAGGGCATGATCTGAGGCTTGTTCTGAGCATCACTAGGCATCAAGTCGTTGCAGGAGCAACACTGCATCTTTACAGGGCCCAAAGCTCCCCACACCCCTGTTATAGCCCACAACCCCAGCAGGGCAGAGAACCACCTCATCAAGACAGTCATACCGCCAAGCTGAAAACAGGGACAATATATCATCATCGTCATCATCATCATCATTATATGCAGCCTGCATTCACTTTTAACTAGACAGATGTAGTTGTTTTGTATGTGGCCTTCACGACCCTAAGTGCGTTTATCTTATGTGTATCTGTGCTAGAAGTTTATATGCCGTATGATTAAAGAAAAGATCTTGTTCAATTTAAAAGCTATGTATGTGTTCACCGACACTCAACCTTGACCATGGTTAGGATATGCTAGTCTTCACAATTTGTGTTTGTGATAACTAGCCATGAAAGCTATCCACAGCTTTTTACGCAAATTCTTAAAGTAAAACGCTAGAAAATTACATTTTATGATAAAATAACGTAGCTGAATAGAACTATAGATTGAAGCATGCAGCTGCACTGATCCGGACGTCTGCACTTTAAAAAAAAAAACTAAATGTTACAGCGACCACGACAAACCGCCTCCCTTGATGCGCGGATGGGATGCCCCCAGCCTATAATTCAGTGACTCAGGAATGCACAACAGAACTGCAGAACCAGTCCCACAACAGGAATTGGAATGCCTGCCGCCTACAAACGGCAATGCCACCACCACTTACCTTGTCTTGTGGCTTTGTGCTCACGGCCGAATCGGAACTCTCTCGATCCCTCCCTCTTCCTTCGGATAAAAAAGTCTCAGAAGGATCGATCGTAATCCCGAGTCACTTCCAATCCACTACTTACTATCTACTACATCCATCGCTTTAGCACCTTGCTGTAGGTGCTCTCGCTGGTGGTTGCCCGGCTGTGTGGATAGGGTTTCAATCTCCAAATAGGGCCTCTCTGACCTTTCTCTCGGGTCAGGCTGCTGATTCAAGCAACCGAAGGCTTGGCTTTCTCGGGGCCTTGTAAAGGGTTTCCGGTTTGTATTTGAACGGAACGGGTTCTCTTGAGCTGTTTTTCTTTCAGCCTCAAGGAAACACTGCATAAACTTTTCAGCTAATGAGAGCTGTACTGTGTATTTCTTGCTCATCAAAGTCTAAGAAATACATCGAGAATGTAAAAAACTAAATTACGACGAAGAGAATACAAAATCATTCTCCTCGGGTGTACCTCCAGATTCAAAACGACAAATCTTGCGCTCTCCCCCTCCCCTCCCCTCCCCAATACCAAAACTAAGTTGTTGACGTCCCCTGGTTGGTAGACTAATGAATAAACAACAGATTATTCTCTTACATAATTTAATGTGTAACTAGCGATGACTAAAAATTGAATGTTGGAACATCTTACACATGCCAACAGCTGCAAATATACATAATGAACAAACAGCAGCTATGCCAACTTAAAATTACTGGATCGTAAAATAACTGTAAATTCATCCAAAATTAATATATAGTAAGCGATAAAAGTCGATGCATGGCGTATTTCTTACAGCAGGTAATTTAATCAGATTCGATACTGATCAATAATAAAATGAGCTGTGATCTGCGACCAAAAGAATTTTTTAACATGAAACCATATGCAGTTTCTATAACTCGAGTCCCACCTGATCCCTCCAACAAAACACTCCAAAAGAAGATTGCAAACATAATTATTATTTATTTTAGGCCTACGAAACTTGAAAATGGATAAATTATTATCTAAGCTCTATTTAAAATTTACTCATTCAAAGGATTCACATATACGTACAGCTTTTCATGATATATACACAGAAGGATATAGAATGAAAATGACGTTACAGGTGTTATTCGTGTTTGACATGATCGAAGGCCACTGTTGTAATCAGATTATGCGTGCCTCAATTGCATATATGAAACGTCTTTCCTGTGAAAAAGAAAAACAAACTTACTATTTGTTAATTTAATCCGGTTGCCTCAGATCGGTACTTACGTATTTAAGGTCTGTGCTGTCATACATAAGATTTGAAGAGTCCCGACCACCTCGATCGAGTAACACACAGAGAACTAGCCTGTTTCACCAGAGGCTGTGAAAATGGGATGGTTTCCTTTGCAAAGGAAACACTCCCCCGCACAAACTAGACTAGCAACTGTGCATGTGTACTGTGTCTGTGTGCTGCGCCTTTGTGGCCGATCGTTTCTCCCACACAGGAATGCCAGCTGGCTGGTTGGAAGCGAGAGCACATTACGTATGTTACATAGGAATAAACAGCGCTTTGTAAATCTCAGTCAGCGAAGAATGCAGAAAGTACGCTAAAAATTACTCCAAGTGTCCGAAACATGGTGTGCATATTAAACATTATTTCTGGTTTCGGAAACATGGCATTAACCCCAGTGCATATTAATATTAAAATGCCGTGTCTGAAACATATGTGTATTACTACCTCAATCACTTTTTGAAACATAGGATGTATAATATCGCCACCGCTTTTTCAAACATAACTATATACGCCTTAAGTCTATAAAGTTTAATAAAGTAAGACTGCAGTGAAAGGTCAAAAGGTAACTTTAAGTACTCCCATCCGGACAAATATTTGAAAATGCGTACTTTCTTGCAGCAGTAGCTGCAGTAATACACTTTGATGGGCTAATGCAATTCTCTCTGGATACTGAAAAAGACCCATATAAGTTCTTGTAATTGACTAGCCTGCACGTGAATGAGGCACGCACATAAACATACAAATATATACACATATA
This sequence comes from Lanistes nyassanus, assembly GCA_004794575.1. Lineage (NCBI taxonomy): Eukaryota > Metazoa > Mollusca > Gastropoda > Architaenioglossa > Ampullariidae > Lanistes > Lanistes nyassanus. The sequence goes on from SMGT01005764.1 coordinate 226,556, forward strand.
CACACAGTCACTCACTCGTTTACACTCTAAGCATGTAATTCAAATCATTACCTACCTCAACTGCTCTATAGTGCGAGGGTTAGGGAAAGTGATCTGTGGATTCGTAGGGACGCGTACAGAGATGAGGACAAAACCTGGATGTCGGATAAACAGAAATCAGCGCTATTTGTCGTTGTAAATAGAAAATTCGTACTAATATACTTAAAAGTGGCTGAGCTTTCTTTCTTTAAAAAGCGAAATGGAGGAGATCCCAAGACGATAGTCTTATACTTCAGGCACCCATTCGAATCTGAGAAAAAGATTGACAGCTGGTGGAAGGGGAAAAAACCCCAAACACACCCCACTCTATTTTCTTGGCTGTCCAAGTTAAGCCGATTTAAGTAATTCGACAAGACGTACATACGCCAGTCAAGACTTGCAGGCTCTACCATTCTACAGTATGAAACTTCGATCCAACAAAACATGAATGCGTTTGTGACAAGATACAATATTTTCTCCCAGTGTTCAGCACTAATGAGACATCAACAATCAGATATCGTGACCACGTTTTCCCCTCTAACAAGTGCAGACATGCGACAATTGATCAGCAGGAGTGCAATATACGCTACACCTTAAATGTGCCCTAACGAATGACAATGGGAGGTGTGTGTGTGGGGGGGGGGGGGGGGGAATATGACTTACACATGAGAAAAGAGGGCGAGAAACCCTTGACAACTAACCAATATTCGGTAACGCTGAAGCTGAAAAGGGAGAAAAATATCAGCTGATGTAGGTAATATGCTGTTCAGTAGCAACTGTGGCTAGATATTCCGATGAAAGGAAGCAGGAATATTTACGTACTTCGGCGCGTTTATAAAATATTTTTTTAAAATTTAAAGAGGTTACAGACGCGAACAAGTGGCTGTGACCCTTTCCTTCTGTAGATTTAATTAATCCTGCTATGTTTGCATACACTGTGTGAATATCAGTGAATTAAATTAGACTGCCAATAGACCTTTATATTGATACACACAGACAGACGGACGGACGGACAGATCCAATTCTGTTTAAGACGGAATACCACTTGTGAGTTGGTTGGTTTATTCAATGATTTAATGTAGAAGTTTCTGGTCTTCTTTTTGCAGTGAGAAGGGGCCCTGCCTGTGGGTATCGTTTTGGGCTTCTGAAAGCGAGGGAGGCCTATTTGGGGTGGTCACGAGAAATTCTGTACAAGATGGGTAAGAAATGTGTAGCGAATTAAATTCCGTCTCTGTAAGTGGCCTATGTGTACTGGCGATATCGTTTGACGTCAAGTAAGGTGTACGTGTGTTCTCGTGCGGCATTTGCGGGGGGGGGGGGATGAAGAAAGAGAGAGTATGTCAGTTATGTCAGCGAGTCAGTTAAAGTCCGTCAGACACAGTAGTCAAGCGAGTCAGTGCAGAGTGAAGCAATTGTTGAATGTAGTTACAAGGCCATATATATATATATATAGTTTGTTTCTGGTCATCCGACCGATCGTAAGATTTTCCGCCAACCCTAACAATTTTTCCCCTGATGGAAAAAAAACCGCACGCGTGCACGCACGCACACACATGCGCACGGGTCCACCCCCCCCCCCACACACACAATTAAATAAAAATTTTAAGCCGACCTACCTACCCAATGTTTCTGGCCTATGTTACCTGAAACTTTTTCTCTCTCTCTTTTTTTTTTTGTCTAACCATTGTGCTGTCGTGTAAATTACAGTTTAGTTTGTGGAGGATTCTGTTCAATGCTAAATAAACAATTACGCTTCATCAGAACTCGTGGGACTGTTGTCGTCACTGAACATGGATGGTTTTGGGCCGCTAGATCATTTTGAACCAACACTACTTTGAGCTAAACGCTATATAGTTATAACCCCCCCCCCCACACACACACACACACACGTCACGTGCACACACACACATCCTGTGAGAAAAAAGGTCCAGCGCGTTGTGTGAACACCGTGTGCGGTCCATAACATATGTTATAATGATGTGTTCTGGCATCCATACTTAATTCCTCATTTTGCAAGAGATCACTGTAGGGCACAGTCCGTGAGATCTTCAATTGACAGATCCCAAATGTCACGGCGGGCGGGTACCTTATCTTATTGGACTCCGACTTTTGAGAATTATTGAACAAACTGTTTATGGCGATCTTGTAAATGTAGATTTAATTTAGCAATCGTCACCAAAACCTTTACTGCTTTAGGTCAGTGGTTTCTAAACCA